>JABEEJ010001150.1:0-14603 GCA_013363135.1 Fusarium brevicatenulatum | reverse complement strand
AAAACATACAACAGCGGGGATTCGCTGGTCGTCACCGACCCAACTACTAATCCGCCGGTTAGTGGCTTAACTATGGGAGAGCGGACGGGATCCCGTGGTCTACACTACCTATGGTCGTATGTACCAGTGGACGACGCATTGCAGGTCATAGTCATGCTCTCTTGTTACAGATTTTAGTACATATCATACGCTTGCGCCGATGCTGGCATGTATGGCGAGATGGTAGATTAAGGCTTCATATTCATGCACCGTGGATGTACTGCAGTCGACTCGATGGCCAAACTACAGTCATACTTGTGACTAGAATGCTATCGGGTTTCTGATCTTTGTGCAACAGTGGCTCCCTAATGCACAGCAATCTCTCAGGTTGCAACATTTTCTGAACGCCATGATTAATCAGCTTCATCAGGAGGTATCTTTCTGTATGCCCCTGGCATCAATCTTCCCTTATGAATGTGATCACCCCTTCTCGGCGCCTGTTGGCTGCGGCCGGGTCCTCTTCCTCGACTTCCACCACGGACAGGATATCGTTCTCTCGGCTCTGTCTGCGACGGACCTGGTCTATGCTTTGTTGTGTGCTGCTCATCAGGATGGTACTTGTGACCTTCAAAATTATCGTCATAGTTTCGGGCCGGTTGTTTGCCTCGTGCAGAAGGACGATCTTCATAGCCCTCATCATAATCGTCTTCCTCATCAAACAACGGCAGGTTCTCAAAGTCCCGGCCGTCGTCGTCGTCTTGCATGAATCCCTGGTCATCTTGGTGTCCGTGGTAATCATCAGCATATCCGTACTCGTATGCGATATCCTCATCATCCATGTTTTGTTCTTGTCGATACCTTTGCCCTCGTGCTTGTTGACCTGTTCTTCCAGTTGATCTGGCTCCGTACCGCTGCCCATATTTCGACCTACCTTCTCCGCCATACATTCTCTGCCTTGATGCTAGGAGGCTTGCAGACTCTCCGAGGCCCCATCGATCATGCCTAAGGCGGAAGTTCTTAGCTTGCTGTGCGGCACTGAAACCATGAACTTCTCGAAGATACTTCATAAATGCCAGATATGCGTTTGCTACATCCCTGAAGTGTTTCTTTGTCAACTTGACTTTGATCATCTTCCTTGACATAGCCGCTATCTCCATAACGTTGCGGCCGCCGCTGGCATCCGGGTTAGCTAGCTTCTGGCCCTCAAACTCAGCGAGGGCGAGGGCAGTCTGGCATGCGTTGCGGATTTGGCGGCCGTTCCAACGCGCGTCCTCGTTCTCTGTGAAGTAGTCGAGGATGAACTCGTTGATGGAACGCTCATCCAGTTCAAGCTCCGCTTCTCCTCTCTCCTTCTTCTTCTCAAACCGGGCTTGGATGCGTGTGAGGTTGACCTGAAATACGGCAAGAGTTGAAGCTTGGCTCAAAGGAGGGTAGTATAAGCTGATGTGAACACGCGAAGTGAAAGCTTCGTCGAAGGTGCCGACACGGTTAGTGGTTAGGAATAGGATACCAGTGTAGTACTCCAGAGTCCGAAGGAAGACTACGATGGGGGACACTGTGGTCAGTATATAGTAATGCTTCGATGGAAACCGAACTTACCAGCGACAAGACTGTTGCGATCAAAGTTCTCAGTCTGTCGAGCTTCAAGGAAAACATCTGCCTCATCGATGAGCAGAATACAGCCCCATCGACTTGCAAGAGCAAAGTTCTTCTCCAAGCGGCTCTCGACAACATCGGCTGTAGAGCCTAGATCTCCTGTAACCGTCTGTTAGCGATCGCATTCGAGGGGCCAAAGAGCAATAGAGGGCTTGCCGCAAGTGATTTGGAACAGAGGTTTGCGGAAGTATGTCGCAACGCATTCTGTCTCAGTCAGTTGATGTCTATATGTTCAGAGGAATTTGAAGAGTCACCTGCTGTAGTCGTCTTTCCTACCCCAGGAGCTCCATGCAGGAGCAGGATCAAGCCCTTGCCTGTGATCCATGTTAGCTATCATCAATGGTGATGTATTAGCGACTAGTTACCTTTTCCGCGGACAATGTCAACTTCATCCGTCTCATCGTAAGCTGACGCCTTGTCCAAAAAGTGCTGGGTTACCAGACTTTCCACCATCTCCCTGTGCCCAGGTGGTAGGATGAGCAAGTCGAATGTGTTTTGATCCTTCATGGGGCCGAGATAGGTCACGTCGAGCTTGGCTGTCAACGCTTCCTGTCAGTTCATGTCCGATAACAACTCGACTCCCTTTAAAAGCCACCAATACAGTGACAGAGATCTAGCAGGGGTATGTTACTCACTCCACTTCCTGCTCCTCATGATAAATCCAAAAACCCTGTAACTTATAATCAACCTATCCTCATCAGTGATGTAACCCTCTTCCTCTGTCGACTCTCTCAGCGATCTCGCCGCAATCGTCAATGACGGCATACCATCACTCAAACCAGTCTCCCCAAACTGACTGTGCACAAATTCACTAGTCCGGTTATGCTCCACGAAAACGTCATCGTGAACCTTCTCCTTGGAACAACACTGTGGAAGGCAAGTTTGCTGTTGGCGACGGCGACGGCGACGAGCAACTTCAATGCTATCCGAGCTGTCATATTGCTGACCCGCATCAGAATCACCACCCGGACCTATATCTTTAAGCTTAGGCTTCCAGTTTCTTTGAACGTCCTGGAGGTACAGTTGAATGTCGTCTTTGATTTCGGAGGCGAAACGTTCGAGGACGAGCTTTTCGACCGTCCAGCCAGAGGGCTTGGTTTTGCCACCGACGTCGTTGGCGGCGAAGGCTTCTTCGAAGTCGATGACAACTTGGCTATCGATTTCTTCTTGTGTTTCGAGAGAAAGCCCTGAGTAGTGCATTGGAATGCCCCGGCGTTGAGGGTCACATACTTCGATGAACATTGAACCCCGCTTGATCAATATATCCTTCAAGTTACGGCTACTGGCCCATTGAAGAGGAACGACAGGGAGAGTGCGAATGCTCCTTTGGCCTTCGTATCGATGAATGTCGATTGTCTGCGTAACAGGGCCAATGTGTTCTCCATCAAAGTCCAGGTGAGCACACTGAATGGTGATGGGCGAATCGTCGGGCCTGGCCCTTGCTTCGGACATCCAGAGGCTTCTTCCTGTGGGAGGCTTCATGATGTGCGTAGCGTAATTCACTTGGATGACGCGATATGCCTGCTTCTCGTCCTTGCTGACCACAAAGTCACCTGGTTTAATGAGGTGCCAAATATCGCTCCAGACAACCTTGGTGCATTCCTTGCTAGCAAGAAAAGCTAGCTTGTCTTCCAGATCATGGTCAATGAAGTCAACGAGACAGTTGAGGTGATCCAGCTCTTCTTGAGTGCGTAAGAGAGCATCATCGTCGGCAGTCTGGGTGTCTAGACTAGCTCGCCTCCTGACTGTTATTAAATCATCTTCAGTAATTAGTCTCTCTTCGGTCTCTTTCATGTTATCTTTCGTCCATGAAGTAGTATTGAAGATATTCTCAGCTGTGCGTTGAGGAGAATTGTCTTTATCCTCCCCATCCAGCCTGGTCGCAACAGCTTCTGGTTTCTTCTGGTCAGCGAACGACTCAACCTTAGCTTTAGTATCGACAACCTCGCCGGTGGGCTTTCCCTGTTTGACTTCTAATTCTGTTGCTTCCTCGTTGTTTCGAGCATTTCCAGCTTCTTTCTGAGCCTTGGTCAAATGCTCCTCGAGGTCATCTCTCTCCTTTCGAATATCGTCTTTGTACCAGACAAGACTTCTAAACGGTCTCATCATCAAAATTGGATCGAAACCGGTTGATATATCCTCTTGGTAGGTCTTGCTAAGGATTCTCAGAATTATTGGCGAGTTGATACGGATGCGTTCGGGCAGTGGTCCCTGACCGTGAGACATGGGTTTGCCAGTGGGTTTTCGTGGGTTAACTGCCACCGACGAGGAAGAAGCATTGGCTGCAGCCTCGGTGGTATCAACCTTATTTTCGAACCCAAGCCTTACAGGTTCTACTTTGGTGCGATACCGAAGCCCACCCCCAGGAAGTATAACCTTGACTTCAGGCTCCCCAACCAGTACATCTATCGCAAATTTGTTGGATTGTCTGGGAACCTGGAGAGGCCCTTGGAACTCGGCCCATGGCACGCGGTTCAGCATTGGAGTAAACGAAATGCTCCTCAACTCTGAAGCCCGATAATAAGGAGGTATTCGAGGCGCACGTTCTAAGTAGAAATTGTCGACTTGATCTAGTCCCACAGACATATTAGGATCAGCCTTTTCGCTGAAGTATACCCGACTTTGAGTGGATGGATATACGGGTGGTTCGACTTCTCCCGTTCTCCAGTCTTGGTACACATTGTCTTTCTCCAATACATGTCCAAACCCTTCTTGCTCTGTGTGGTATCTCTCTTTCAAGTCCTGGATCTGGAGTTTGAGCCGTTTGATCTCGGCTTGCATATCACCCGTCTCATCTTGGGGAGTTACAGTCTCAGGATCCATCTGATTCTGACTTGCAATGGAGTCTTCGGAATGTTGGCAAGCTTCTGCGGTGGCTTTTGACCACGATGTTGGTTCGTCACTTGCTCCACTGGGTGCATTGGAGGCGGTGTTTCCGTTGCTGTCGGCTAAAAGTTCAGTAGCTGGAGGACAAGACATCTTTGGTTCCTTTTTCGGTGCGTTTTCGGGTCAATAGGTCGTTCTTTGAATAGATAGAACTAGCTGGGATCTCACCTATGATTCCCTTCAACTGGGTGATGTCGAAATGAATTAAATAACTCAGAGCATGGATTCAAGGTCGTAATTTTAACAGCAGACCAGAGCCTGATTTCAAACTCGTCGTGAAGGAGGGGTAAATTGTGTGCGGCCCCCTCCCTGTCTGGGAGGGTCAGACCAGGCAGAAACATGCATGCAAGAGACGCCACATCACAATGCAACCTTTTTGCAACATAACAACATGATCAAGTACTGCTCGTTTGAATCTCCACCGTAAATAACAACAACCGTAACACGGTCCCTTCTAGAGCCGTCTCTTCATCAAGTCCCGATCTTAGCATGAGTCAAAACAAGTCAAAAGAACCAGCATTCAGTATAATCCAGAAAATAAAGATACCAACTCGTGATTAACTCTACAATGGTTCAAGTCTGTTGGGCGCTTACCTGCATTTGACCCTGGGCTGAAAAGAACGTACTGATTGGGCTTGATACTGGTGACTGCATAAGAGCCACCGGAGCTGAAAAGGAATTACTTGTATTTGCTGACCACCTTCTTAAATGAGCTGTGTCTTACGAAGCAAGAATAACATCAATATAGCGAGCGGGGTAATTCTTATCGTCATACTCGCTGGTGAGTGAAGTCTCACCCGATTACTTGTGCTATGACAATGTGTATTTAAGCTTGCCAGTATATTCTACCTTCGAAGTGGATTCATTCTTTGTATTTCTGAGACGCCTATTGGACAGTATGCTAACAATCAGGCTGTGATGATGCAATGGGCCTAAGTTCATAATGCTCCAGTATCCTCGTTACTCTCTCTCTTGGATTCGGAATTGTTTGCCATCGTTTATCCCATGACAGATAGACGGGATACGTCAAGAGGGACCATTCGACGACAACCGTGCCTTGAATTCATTCAAGAGCGTCTTTTTGAGTTTCATGAGGCGTTTTCCAATCCTGACGTACGATTTAGCACAGCTCGTGGACGCTTTGAGCCGATGACGCACAATCAAGATGCTGGCACCGGCACCGAGCCGCCCGGAGAGAATGAACTTCCAGATATACTCCCTGATACTACCACTAAGCATTCCGATCGACGACCTTTCTGGGAAGAGATGCTCCCTGAAGCGATGGAAGAGCTAAAATCCACTCGCGATGAGCCAAAGAGACTTGTTGGGACAACACGCAGTATCCGCGGCTTGAAAGGATGGGTTGGCATCGTGAATGTCCTTGAAATGGCCAGAGCGAATTACTACGATTACTCAGGGTTTATCGGGTTCTGGAAAAGGTCAGCGCACAAAGTGGCAGACAACGTTGACGAAGGCAAGAGACTGCTCTCTCTTCTGCCAAACACGGAATACTCTTCAGTAATCCACTGTGTGTTTGACATTGTTTTCGACGTAAGCTCAGAGCTTATCTGTACCTAGACGTGGCTAACGGACGACAGGCAGCTAAAAGGACGGCCAAAATTCGGGAAGAGATCGAGTCAAGTCTTCGCCAGTTCCGCGAGAAGTTGGAGGATGTTGAAAGCATCGTTGCAGTCTATGAAAAGGAAGAGGATGTCGTCACTGCCGCCAAGAAAGTCCTTAGCTCAATGCTTCAGGCAATCGAGGATATCATCGATTACTACTGGGCGAAGAAAGGTACTTCTCCTTAGCATACTCCACCTACCATCTACTAATCCATTCACAGGGAAGAAGATGCTTCTGTCGATGTGGCAAGCTGATAGCTACAAGGCTGCTCTGACGGGATGCCTTGAGGACCTCAATTCCAGCAGTTCAAGACTAATGGAGAAGGCCAATATCGGAAGTTTCCGTGAGCTTCGATCAGTAAACGTCAAAGCATCGGAAGGTATTGATCATTGATTCAAGATGTAAATCTACCTGGCTAACACTGCTGCTAGGGATCGACACATTGAAACAGCTCCAACTAGATCAGATGAATATCCTGAGGGAACAAAAAAGGCTCGCAGACGCCCAATCAGAGATGAACAAATCCGGTCAGAAAATGGTAGCTGAACAGCGAAGACTCGCCTCAGCCAACGAACGTAATGCTACCGCGAATGAAAGAAACGCCGTGGCTAACATGGCCAACGCTACAAATGCGTCTAATGCCATGAATGCTTTCATGAGGCTATCGCAGGAATACCTCACCAACCTGACTGCTTTGAACGGTTCGTGCTTATATCTGCGCCGCCTGGAGAAGATTCACTGACGTGTAAATGTGATAGAACAAAAAAGGCAAAATGCAAGGCTTGCGGTCAAGTATACACGACTTCATACACAGCTGGAAGCAGAACGATCACGCAGTCGAGACCGAAGACCTTGGGTTGGTCCACCACGTGTAACACAAGCCCAGCTTCTACGTATTCTCAACATCAACTTAGACTTTGACCTTTCTACCGTTGATAAAGTCGATATGACGGAGATCTCAAGCTCAGCTGCCCTCGTGAACCGCCGTGATCAAGGAAGATCTGAACATCTGGTTGAGAATGCACAGTTCAAGCAGTGGGTCGTCCAAACGAGCTCTACTGAACTGCTTGTTCACGGACACATGAAGCCAAGTCGAACAAGCGTAACGCCTTTATCATTATTCAGTGCATCTGTTGTGCGAAACCTGCGCCAGGTCGATCGTTTCTGTGCCGTTGCGTTCTTTTGCGGACAGCATACGGACCTCGATGATCCATTGATTGGCGGCATCGGGATCATCAAGAGTCTCACCACACAACTTCTTCATCAACATAACTTTGACGACGCGGATCTTGATAAGGTCGCCCAAGAAGTGAATCTGCCTCTTTTGAAAAGAGATGTGGAGGATGCCGAGGAACTCTGTCAGCTATTCACTGTCCTTGTCCGTCGATTACGCAGTGACACAACGCTCTTTTGTGTGATAGACAGTGTGAACGTCTACGAAGATGAGGATATGATGCAAGATATGTTTGTGGAGAAGGTACTGTTTGAGATACTGCAGTTGACAGGTGACCCAAGGGTCAAGACACATGTCAAGATTCTTTTCACGAGCCCGACAGACACGAACACAATCTGGAAGGCGTTCAAGGAAAAGGATGTGCTATCGTTGAATGAGTCAGGTCGCTTGAGCTTGGATAAACATTTCAGTGACAGCCGTTTTGCGAAGCAGGTTAAAGGGGCTCTGGAGCCGTCTTAAGCCATCAAGTTAAACCAGAATTGTATTGTTCAACCGAGCGGATAAATTGCGAGCTCCAAGTTCAAGTGTCTACAACAGTTCTAACTAGCTTAGTTACCTAGGCTAACTATGGGGCTGCCACTAGTCGGGTTGAAGGTATCCCAAGATATGCATGCGTTCACGCCCGCAGCTTCTCCGGGGTTGGCAAATCCCTTGACAATAGGGTTATTGCTGGGAGGTGGAGGCGGAGCTGCGAACACCATTGCCGTGCTCTTAGAGTCAACGTGGGGCCCAACCTGGACTCCATGAGGCCACTGGAAGACGTCGTTCTTATCCCAGTAAGCCTTGATTCTCTGCAGCTTGTCTTTGTTTTCACCATAGTATGCTTTCTCATACGTGCCTTCGTCGAGTGTGGCATCTGGAAAGTTGACATACACACCAAGCCCGTCCATAGAATATTCTCTCAGTGCCTTGTTCAGGTCAGTGAGGGTCTTCCTCATCTTCGTCTCTAACCACTTATCCTTCCATTCAATCATGATGTATATGTGATATTCACATCCACGCCAACGATAGGCGGAGTCATCGGGTTTGCTTTCATTGGCTTTGCCGCCGGAATGAATCCAGGAGACTCTGATTGAGCCCTCTTCGCCTCTGAAGTCATTCTTGAAAGCCACTAACTCTATTTGAAGAGTATCAACTATCTTGGAAATATGCTCTTTGACGGTGGCCTTTGTGAAAGAGAAAGAAGTATAGATCCTGAACATCGCGTTCGAAGGCAAAGCCTTCTGAGTTTCCTCTGACCACTGAGCTACAAGAGTCTCGTGGAGAAACAGGGTTGAGCTCTCTGGCAAAGTTCGGTCCTTGAGCTGTTGTGCCAGTGACTTGTCTTTGTCTTTAACTTTGTCTTTGTCGTCGGCCTTGCCTTTATCGTCAACCTTTGTCTTTGTAGTCAATCTTGCCGCAGTTTCCGAGCTTCTCATCGACCTCTTCATCAAATTCTGTCTCCAGTCCATTATAGTAGACCAGGAATCGAACAGACGGAACTTCACGGGCATCCTTGAGGTCCATCAACCAACTGGTGTCAATCGTCATCTCCTTGGACCACTCAGCACTATAGAACTTTATCATCGCTTCGGTGAAAGCCTTCTGGGACTCAGCGCAATGCGCAGGAGCCCAGGTATAAACACCAGAAACCACAAAAGGGTGGCGCAGCTCCTGAACCTTCATCTTGAGCTGGGTAACTACCCCGAAGTTGTTCCCGCCAGCACCACAAAGGGCCCAGAAGAGGTCCCTCTTTTCCTCCTTTTGGTCTTCGGGGCTGACTCGGATGATTCCATGCTCTGCAGTGACAATACGAACCTCAAGAAGCGTGTCACTTCCCAGGCCGAAGCTTCGAGTAAAGGGCGCGAGACCTCCACCGAGAGTGAAACCACTGACTCCAACACTAGGACAACGGCCTCCATTGATAACCAGTTGATTGTGATGGTCGTTGATCAGTTCGTGATAAGCATGGGCCCAAAGCGCGCCTGCATCCATAGTGATTGTCATGTTATCTTTGTCGAAGTCGACGCGTTTCATATTGACTAGATCAATCGAGATGCCATTGTTGATAGCAGAGAACCCGGCGTAGGAGTGGCCTCCATTCTTGATTCGGATAGGTAAGCCTTCCTTCTTGGCTCGGTCAACGGTGATGCGAATATGGGACTCATGCTCAGGTTGGATGACACAGCCTGGTCGTTCAAAGCGGTAGAGAAGGTTCGCGTTTGCGACAGATTTCTCGTACTCGAGCTCTCCAGCAGTATAGACTGGGATCTTCTTCCCTCGGAAGTATCCCACTTGCTGCATGCAAAGCTCGAGGAGGCGTTTCTGTCTCTCCTTCTCCGCCTCCGTCGGTTGGGATAGTCCAGGTCTTCGAGTGGCCATTATGTCTAGCTGTAGTACGAGACGATGTGCTTGTAATGATACTGCGGATTGAAAGGTAAAATTTATGAGTTGCTTTGGCTCCTTGGATTCGAGACGACTCAAAGATGGGCTTTTATAGATGATTGGGAATGTTGAGTAGCACTGTGCAGGCATGCCCAACGCTAACCGCTTCACGGGCTACACCGAGACTGTCGCATACATCACATTCCATTGCATATATCACAATCAATGTATCAGCATCTGTCCATACGAACAACACTTGCAGCTGCTCTTGCGAGAGTTTGCCTATAGAGAATCTTGGCTCCTAGCGCTAGTGAATATGGCTAGATCAATAGTCTGGTCTAGACTTACCATCGTTCCAATAGACCAATGGGAGTAATATGATAAGTTCCGGAAGAGTCCACTCAGCCAGCCTCATCAAACTGTTTCGACTAACCCCTCACTTTTCAGCTAGCCACAATCAATTGTCGCTAGCACACAGGATTTAGCTTCCACAAAGGGCCGGTCCGTGGTGAACTAGAACAGCCTCAATACGGGAACTTGACATACACCTGGAACTTAACGGTGTCCGGGGTGTGGCATGCGAGGCAAGGAGCGGTATTATCGTCACTATGCGTCCGAGAACCGCAGTGAAGTTGTGTTTGGGTAGGGCGTCGGCTCGTAAAACATGAGGAAGTTGGTGAATTTATTGCTGGGATCAGAAGCTAACCAGCTCTCGTAAATATACCGCCACCACAAGAGCATCGAGGGAAGATTGATGGAGATACCTCTTGCATTCCCATAAATGGACAGGAAGCAGGAGGTCTAAATTAAATAATTTAAAGAAATCGACTGTCATTGAACTTAAGAAGACTTTTAATTTAGATAGCTGCAGGTATAAAGACTCTGATAGATAACAAGGGCTACAAGGTTTCCAATGGGGGCGAATGACGGAGAGATGTCTTTGCGGCTGGGACCTTGTGGTTATTTTTTCAATCTATTGTATTATTTCTAAGTAATGTAGATGTCGTGGAAGGGATAATATTGTCGAGTTCTCTTAACAATGAACACAGCTTGAAGTAGAGGGAAATGCGGGGTTGAAAGGCGCCAAATGCTGCGGAGACAACCACGGATCTCCACCTTAGCCGCGGCGATTTCTGATTTCCTTATGGGGAAAAAGAGGTTGGTCTCGGGGCAAGTAGTCCAAAATAAGTCTCTCCTCCCAGAGTCAGCACACCGAACGGCCCGTGACTGAGACGCGTAGTTGTTTACCCATCTGCTTAAATAAGATCTTAAGCAAAGCTGACTTTTTCTGTCCTGTCCTACCGACCGAAGCAACCCATACGTTTGACGCACTCGCTCACGAAGAGCACCCTTGTCAAGAATGGTAGCTCATTCAGCCGCCATTCGTCCGCCCGGACTGTCGAAACTGGAAGATTTATTCCAACTGGAGAGGATCGAAAAAGTAAGTTGTCATATTCAATTCTCCTCTTGGACTCATTGAAAGTGAAATAGACTGCTAAACATGTGTTTCCACTAGGATGTTCTCAAAACTACTAGTGGCCTTTGGCATCCTCCTGGAGGCAGAGGGCTTTACGGAGGGTAGGCATTCTTTTACAATCCCCGACGCTCGAGTTGTCCAAGAGTTGATAGTGGCTGTGCAGACTTATCATGTCGCAAAGTTTGATAGCGGCAAAGAAGACAGTAGGTGAAGACTTTATCTGTCACTCACTGCAGAGCCAATTCTTTCTCCTTGGAAACGATAAATCCCCCGTCACTTATTCAGTCGCGAGAGTTCGAGAAGGGCGCTCGTATGCTACAAGAACGGTCCACGCAATCCAGGAGGGAAAATGCATCCATCTTGCTGTGGTGTCATTCGCCTTAACACCTTCTAAAAAGCCCCAGCCCATTCACCATGCCTCAGTAATGGCACCGGTTGGAAACCAACCGGCAGAAGAACGGCATATTGATCAAGAACAGGGAATCGACGCAATTGCTCCGGATGTGTCAGCCGTTAGCTTGGGAGACAATAGCAATCCACCACAGGATAGGGTATTGCGGTGTTGGACTCGTGCACGAGAGGAAATCCTCCATGCTGATGACATTACGGTACACCAAGCTGTTCTGACCTTTCTATCTGATTGGCTTGCAATAACGATAGCCCCATATGCCCACGGATACTTCCAATTTCCTGAATCGATCGCGGAAAGCGTTAAATCATCGGTTCTAGCAGGGACAGCAGTTGGGATGCTGTCCACCCTCAACCATTCTATTTACTTTCACTCACCATCAAGCATACGAGCCGACGAATGGATGTTAGTCGAGGTTAACTGCCCTTGGGCAGGTGATGAAAGATGTTTGGCCAGTGCAAAGGTATTTGCGAAAGATGGGACCTTGCTTGCAAGTTATGCTCAAGAAGTAAGTAATTCCAGCATACTCGGCAGGATAATGATTAACATACTTTAGGGGGTATTCAGATTAAGACAAGATAAAAGTTTCCTATAGCTTAATTAGTCAATATACATGCTTATAAATTCCAATCATAAGAACGCAGTCAGAGAAAGCTGTGGAGGAAATCATGAATGGACGTTTTTTCAGAGGGACACGTACGGCAAACTCAATAAGCAATATATGTCCGCTCGATGTTTGAAGGTAACCGACAGGTCCTACAGGTAATTGTCAGTCGCTTTGATTTCAATCTTTACCTTCGCGGGTCTGGTTGAGAGGGAAGCACGACACAAACATCGCGACTCTGTTTCTAATGCTGCTTCCACGGGCCATCATCTATATTGCCCGCATCACCGCCGATAGAATAGACACGGTTAACCGTCAGACATATGAATGGGTTCCGAATAGCATCAGACATGTCAGTCAAGCCAACCATCTGCCAAGGTGTCGTGCTAACAAAGTATCCTTTCACGCCATAACCCACGTTTGAACTGTGTGGATGGTTGGCACAATCTATTTGTTCTTCGGCTACATCAAGGAACCGACGGTCCTCGAGGTGGCCATTGAAAATGTGATAGGAAAAAGGAGGAACGGACACCTTCACCCAAATATCATCCATTGAGCCGCTACTAGCAACAATGAAGGCAGCCTCGAAATGCCATAGGGTTTGCAATACGATTTATTGGTCATCGTGAAAGCTTCTGGTTAAAAGTGTCTACCAGGGTGAAAATATTGTGTTTTCATTCATCGCCTGTGTTCGCAGCCTAAAGCTTAACTTTAAAGGCGGCAGTCATCCCATGGTAAAGTTCAGTCATAATTGCCATCTCTTGCTGATAAGGAAATGGAATCGTGGAATCTTAAGAGAACGAGTCTTTGCTCTAGGGCATATGAGCCAGAGGGGATGCACGAGATTCTGGCGACGTTCACGACATCGGGGTCCAGCGGAGATGGTACGCGGGCAGTGAAACCGCAGTTGTGGAGCTCGCTGAAGGACTGGGAGGGCACAATATGACATGCTTTGGTGCAAACGAAGAAACCTGGTTGAGGTACGGGGAAGATTATAGTTTTGTGTGCTGATTTAAGCTCTCAGCCACGAGGCTCAGCTGCAAATACCACCGACATCCATTAAAGTTGCTGTAAGCACAACCTTAAATACTCGTTTAATAAGATCAGTACTTAAGTTCACTCTCAGCCTCTTAAGATCTTTCTCTTTTCATCTTCCCGCCATTTCGTTGATCTCTTTCCCAGCGAACCCAGCATCTATAGGAAAGTCGGAACACCCGCCGTAATGTCGCTTCTACCCCTCTTCAGTATTCCGTCCTTCGATACTCTCCTCGAATATGTGTCCAAGCCCCGTCGGACGATGGTTTTCTTCGATCTCGACAACACATTGTTCGATCACGAAAAGTCTCTCAACTATGCCCTGGCCCTCGTACGAAGTACATTCCCGCTTCTTCGTGAAATCCCCGAGGACGTGCTTGTCGAGAAGTACAACAAAGCCCTCAATATTGTTTACGACAAATATCTCCGAAAAGAGATAAGGTACGAACAGCAAGACGCAGAGAAGGTCAACCTTTTCTTCAGGCTTCTAGGCCTTCCAGAACTGGACAACGATGGTGTTGCGCGTTTTCGGAGTGTGTACAAAGAGGGCTACAGAATGAATCGAACCGCGATGCCTGGAAGCATTGAGACACTGGAAGACCTTCGCCGTAAGGGTTATCGCACTGCTATTATCACAAATGGCCCGACCGAAAGCCAGATAGCAAAGGCCAAAGACATTGGTGTCTTTGACCTCGTTGAGCGCGTCATCACATCAGAAGAAGCCGGCTATCCTAAACCTGATGTCCGGATCTTCCAGTATGCCATGCAAGAGCTGAGGGTAAATACGAAGAACATGTACATGGTTGGCGACTCTGTCGAGGCCGATGTCAAGGGTGCTCGCGATGCAAAAATCACGCCTATCTTGTACTCCCCCTCTTCCAACAGCTCCTCCAGAGTGTTGTTTGAAAGAGAAATTTCTGTTATCCGTCAATTCGACCAGCTACCCAGGCTTCTGGAGCCCCCATTGGATTCCAGCTGGGACTAGGTTTCCCGCCACTAAGTTAGATGCTGCTCGCAACCTTCTCTGGTCCCGGGGAATGTCCTTCTAGTATTATAGCTTCTTATAGCTATAGAGGTAGGCATTATATATAAAATAAATAAGGCTTATAAGGACTATATTTTTAATATAGTATTTTTAAATTTTTTTATAAAGTCTTATATAGCTTATATAGCCTTTAAAGGCTTACTATAGCTTTTTAAGTAAGTTTATAATATTATATAATATAAAATATATTAAAAAGTTAAAAAGTAATTAAAATTATTTATTAATTAATTATTATATATATATAATAAAAGTTATTTTAAAATTATTATTTTAAATTAATAAATTTACTTT
>JABEEJ010001144.1:0-20613 GCA_013363135.1 Fusarium brevicatenulatum | reverse complement strand
ATATTAGGTAGCAATATTTACAAGACCTATACTTCGCTTCCCTATAAGTTTATAAAAGTAGATAGAAAATGCCAAGGGATGTAATAGTTTTTATTAAATACGCAGGAAACATCAAACTCAAATGGCATTGTGACACTTAGATCTATCCCGGGTGGTATCCGAGAGTGATCTGCACTGTGGAGCTGCCGTACAAGTTCGGAGTCCGTTGGTGGCCCGGGTCATAGCGGCACCGGGCAAAAGGCCTGGTCCGGAACCTCCAATCGCTATATAATGTATTGCCCTAGCACTTAAATAATTGCTTATGAGAAGGTTAAGCTTTATGCTCCTAGCTTGAGTAATAAACATATGATAATGCTTCTGTCCAAGGTTATGTCAATCGGAATTGAACGGAATTCGATTCCGGGGCTGTATCCCATACTGGTGATCTACTGTAACGGGGTTGCGCCCGCTAAGCTCGGAAGCCACGGCAAGACGGTAGTTCGCAATTAGCATATGAAACATGGAAGTCAAAGCAACGTCGAGTTTGATGAATAATGGCAAATCACAGTAAGTTCATGCTTAGTTAGATCCCTATGCGCTTACAACTACCGGTTTCGGCATACTATGGAATGGCGTACTATAAAGTCCATCACGTTCAACAACTCATGGGCATGCCTTTCCTCTAATCAACCTCAAGTTTGTTATTCTATTCTGAATCATGGCCCAAGGTCAAAAAGATTTTCATATCGCCATCATTGGCGGCGGTATCGCAGGAATTGTCCTCGCCATCTCGCTTCTCAAAAGAAACATTTCCTGCAAAATCTACGAGAGAGCGCCCGCCTTCAGCGACATAGGTGCCGGCCTGGGAATAAGTCCCAATGCGCAAGATGCCATGAAAGCTTGCGACCCGATTGTTCATAATGCATTCAAAAAGGTGGCCAATGGCAATACCTGGGAGTCCAAGAAAAACTTCTTATTTGAGTTTCTTGACGGCATGGACGGGACCACTACCGACTCCCCTCTGTTCCACATCGAGAATCGTACCGGACTGCAGGGCTGTCACAGAGGCGCCTTTGTAAATGAACTTATCAAGCTCTTACCCAGCGACGTGGTTCAGTTTAATAAACAACTTCAAACGGTGAAGGAAGATGGCAGTGGTGGAATCCGCCTTGTCTTCCAAGATGGGTCGATTGAAGAGGCTGATGCTGTTGTTGGCTGTGACGGTATCAGGTCCAAAGTTCGCGAAATTTTACTTGGGGTAGATCATCCATCGTTAAAGTGTTCTTACACGCACAAATACGCCTACAGAGGAATGATCCCCATGCCACAAGCAGTTGAGGTGTTGGGGGAAGAGAGAGCCCTCAATGCAACTATGTGGGTAAGTTCTCCTCAATAAGCCACCTCCGAATCATAGGATGGAATCTGATATCAGTTGTAAAACAACTAGTTGGGGAAGGACAAGCATTTGTTGAGTTATCCGGTCGCTCATGGGACGATATTGAATGTTGTGGCATATTGTTCAAGTTCCGACGACTGGCCAAGTGAAAGCCAGCTGGTTCTTCCGGCCACCAAAGAGGATCTTCTCCATGATTTCGAAGGTTTCCGACCGTCTGTGCTGAAGATACTCGATAATACTGAGAGGCTTGACCGCGTAAGTACACATCTAATTTGTCTCAAGGCCACTGACGTGCTTACTGATATTGGACAGTGGGCCATCTTTGATCTAGGGGACAATCCAGTTCCGACTTTTGCCAAAGGCCGAGTATGCATCATTGGAGACGCAGCACATGCTTCATCGCCACATCATGGTGCGGGAGCAGGATTATGTATCGAAGATGCTGCTGTCTTGGCATCTATCCTGTCGCATGACAGGGTCCAAGTTGGTGCTAACATCGAAGCTGCGTTTTCTGCCTTTGACAAGAGTAGACGACAAAGATGTCAATGGGTCGTTCAGAAGTCCAGACGAGCAGGTCAACTATTCGAACGTCAAACTGAGTTCGGTAGTGATTTTAGTCGGGTATTTGAGGAGTTGAAAGAGACGCTACCTACGATTTGGGATTACGATATTAATGAAGTTATAAAGACTGCCTCGATAGACTTGGACAAAGCTTGATATTGGATGTTTAGCTTCTGGTAATTTTAAAGTCTTCTTATACCATAGCCCTCTCGGATGGCCTTTGCATAAACCTTGGCATATCCAACATCTAGACAAATACCGAACTATCGTGGCATGACGCTCAAAGCTTATGCTCACGACCTTCAGCTACTGCGAGGGTATGATGATCATCAATCGACCAGGGAACATCCTGGTCCCGAATAAACGGAGCAAGATCAACATCCACCCCCTCCTCAGCCACCTCTTCAATCTGAGTGCGCCCATTGCCCAAGAAATCCCACACATTGTCGGTCCTGTAAGTAATGTTGAAATCCTCGAACCTCGGCGTCTTCATAGTCTTGAGCAGATGAAGCATGCTGCCAGGCCAGATATACACCCTTCCATCCGTCTTGTTCGCCTTGTACCAAGAGCGACAATCCCCAGCCCATACGGAGTACTTGGTATGCCAGTTGTCAACGTGCTCGTTCCACTGTGTGGTGGGTAGTTGCTTCACCTCCATGGCTTTGATGCCCTCGTTCTGGATCTTGATGCAGCATTGCATGGCATACTCAATTTGAACTTCGTGCTAGTTTGAACAAAGTTAGAGCCGAGAATTGATAGCACAGCGTACAGCCTTGACTCACCGATGGTAGCACGCATCCCTGACCCCAGTTGCCGGTTGGTCCATTGATGACAAAGTAGTTGGGAAACTTGGGACCAGTGATACCAAGGTAAATATTTGGATTCTTGTGACGCCGAGTCAGTCAATTGTTATCTTTGCGCCACATGAAGTGCATTGTGTTTCACATACCTCTGACCATTCGTCCTTCATTGTGACTCCATCGATACCGGTTATTTGGCTATAACACTTTAGTGACGTTGCTGAGACGGAAGATTGTCCTGAAAAAGTATGTGTACTTACAAATGAGGGGTATATGAGATGTCAAAGCCTGTAGCACATGCAATGAGGTCAAAATCGAACTCCTTGCCTTCGGTTGTAACTAGGCCCGTAGGGGTGAATTTCGAGACACCTTCAAAGATCACCTTGACGTCTGGTATATGGTTAGTATGATACTTGCAGATGTCACTGATACTTACGACCCTGGACCAAACTCTCTAGATAGTCGTTGCCAGGCTGCAGAATCGTTGTTAACAGAATATTCCACCAATGATTTGGATTCACTTACTGTGATCCGCCGACACCCAGGGGGCCAGGATGGAATGAGCTTTTGCTTCAGCTCCTCATCGGCCTTCTCAAGCTTCTTGAGCATATCCTGCTTGATAGCAGCAGTAGCCCACTGACTCATTGGAGAATCTCTAAGAAAGAATGGAAAGTTGCGTGTAAGGGTTGCCTCAAGACCTTTGCGATACTGCAGATGTGTCGCGGGACCTCTGCGAAACTCATCCTTATCCTTTTCGGAGTAGATCTGCGTGCCTGGTTGCTCAGAAGAATTTTGGCCGTCCTCGTTAGCCTTGCTGAGATCTGTGCCCAGTGAAGGGACGATCCACACAGAGTTTCTGGCAAGGACGTGAAGGCTCTTTGATCCTAAGACGGGTCAACTTTAGTACTGAACAAAGCTGCAGTTCTGATGAACTGACCTTTTGCGAGCTCTGGTAGCATCTGAACAGAGCTTGAGCCTGTTCCGATGAGTGCAACCCGTTTTCCTTCCCAAGTGATCTTGGGGTCCCAGGTCGCGCTGTGAGCTATGGTGCCGGTGTAGGAGGTTCTTCCCGGAACGTCGGGCCCTGCTAGGCTGTGAGAATCGACACAGCAGCTGGCTTTGGATCAAGATGCACTCACATTTCATCTTGTTAACGACTCCCGATCCATTCATCAATACGTCGCAGTAGTCCATGCTTTCCTTGTCATCCTGGCTCAACTTAATAGCCCCTGCAACAGATCTTAGTATCTCAAAATTGGCAAGATTAGTTCAATAACCTACATTTCCCTTGATTCTCATCCCAAGTCGCGCTGATCACAGTGGTCCGCAGCTGAGCGTATTTCTCAAGATCATACTTCTTTGCAAATCGGATGAAATACTCATAAATCTCGGCCGAGTTTGCGTAGTAGCGAGACCATTCAGTGTTTGGTTCGAATGAATACGTATAAATATGCGCAGGGACGTCACAAGCACATCCTGAAACGTTAGCCTTGAATGGACTGGAGTGAGAGAAGAGTTCTTGTCATACCTGGGTAGCGATTCTCATACCATGTTCCACCTATAACTGGATTTCTGGACAAACCGCGTCAGAACCTGTATCCAGCCGAAACAAAACGGTCCAAATTCACTTATCATAGAGGACAAGCTCATAGTTCTGCAGCATGCGCTCGGCCTTGTAAGCAGTCATAAGACCTGAAGCTCCAGCGCCGACGTGAATAATCCTCAGCTTCCGAGGCTTAGAATGCGCTTGGGTAGACATCTTGAAGGTAAAAGATTGACCGTAGAGAGTATTGACCGTTAGTCCAGAGAGATACTTGACTTACCCGATGTCTCAATTCTTCACTACTATATATGATCGGGCATTAGAGTATCGGCTTTTGGTTAAAACTGGCAATAGTGCATGACCACTTAGATCAAATTACTTCAATGACATGGGACTTTCACTTTCGGCACTGCATCTTGAAGTGAGATGCAGTCAAGTCGTCTGACCGAGGTCATCAATACCATGTTCTAGTCCTAAACTTTGTTGGATTGAGTTATTCGGTCCCCCGCGGGTGTGTCGCGCCGCGGGGCGACAAATCAAGCGGAGGGAACGGGAGGCCGAACTACGTTAGTTGGTGCACCCCCGCGTTCATACATCCCCGTGGGGAAACAGTGGAGTTGGGTCTCTGCAGTCTGCACACGGCAATTGTCGCCTTGCTATAGTCAGAAGAGTCATATACTAAGTAAGTACACACTTCAGCTTGATTCTGCGCTGGACCGCACTTGATCGCTTCAACTACTGAGAGTACAATTTTGTCAAGTCTTGTTTCAAAACGAACAGAAATTACAATATGGCAGACACCATGAAGGCAGTTGTGTTCCACGGCAAGGGCGATATCAGAATCGAGCAAGCCAATGTCCCTAAGCCTGGTCCCAAAGACGTTCAGGTTAGCTGTTTTTCCACTCATGGAATGTCCGATATATGACGGTATTAACTGGAAAATAGCTGAAACCGGCTTTTGTTGGAATATGCGGAACAGGTAGATCCCAAAATACCTGGTTAATGACATTACTGACATGTTGCCATAGATCTCCATGAATATCTTGAGGGTGCTTTCCTGATTCCGACTACCCCTCACCCTGTGACTGGCAAAAGTGCCCCGGTCATCATTGGCCATGAGTATAGCGGTGTTGTTTCCGGCGTCGGTGACGAGGTTGATGACCTCAAGCCTGGAGACAGAGTAGTTGTCCAGCCCATCATCTTTGACGGAACGTGTGGTTCTTGTCAGAGGGGTCTGATCAACTGCTGCACCAATTCCGGCTTCATCGGGCTGAGTGGTATGTAATTCTACACAGACTTACAAGGCGGTTCTGTGGCTTACATTACGACAGGCATTGGAGGGGGGCTGGCCACCTACACTACGGTGCCACGATATTCTGTCTTCAAGATTCCCGATAACATACCTTTACAGGTTGCTGGCATGTAGACCTATCCTTTACTTTTGACGATGCAGCACTAACAGTACAAGCACTCATCGAACCTCTAGCGGTAGCTTGGAACGCTGTGCAGCAGAGCGACTTTAAACCTGGTGACACAGCTCTCATCCTCGGAGCTGACCCAATTGGCCTGGCCATTCTCCAAGTCTTGAAGAGCAAAGGCGCAAGTCAGATAATTGTTACTGAGACAGCAGACAAGCGAAGAGATTTCGCAACCAAGTTCGGTGCCACCACTGTTTTAGACCCCACCAAGACGGATGTAGGCGAAGAGTGCAAAAGGCTCTGCGGAGGAGAAGGCGTTCAAGTGGTCTTTGACTGCGCAGGCATGCAGAGCACTCTAGAAACTGCACTCGCGACGTCTCGACCCCGAGCCGTCATCGTAAATGTCGCCATCTGGTCTACAGAGGTGACCATCTCGCCCAACTATTTCATGCTGAATGAGAGAACATTCAAAGGTGCGGCGACCTATACTGCATCGGTATTCCTGGAGGTCATCGACGCTCTTGCACGCGGTAAGCCTTTTCAATTGTGACTGTTGGGTGGCAGATTGCTAACGAGGATAGGTGATCTCAAACCGGAGCCAATGATTACTAGTCTGATCGAGATGGAGGACATTGAGGAAAAGGGCTTGAAAGCACTGATTAACCACAAGGACACTCAGGTCAAGATATTGGTTCGCGTCTAGTTATGTAGCGAATATTATACACTATTTTACACATGTCAACAGTCTGATATCTAATCTTAATAGAACCAATAGGCTCATTGCAGCTATGAAGCGGGGAATTATAATAATTAAAAGACAAGTAAGAACTAAAAAGTAGCACTACTCTACGGTATCGCCATTTTATTAATTTTACTTTTTATCGGTAACAACAGTCGCGAACTAGCCACAAAATACCTTTTTGATGTTACTTGATGTAGTGCTTTTGGAGGTGCCATTCATAGATGATTCCTGGGGTCATGCGAATCTTGGCCATATTTAGCTAAGGGGAAATATGAAATCCGCGGGCCCGAGCCGCCTCATGTTCTCAATATTAAAGAACTAGCACTATCTCACTATACAAATCTCCGCCGCAACAGCACAAAGCCATATCCTAGCACCGACTTACATCCGCAATGGCATTTACACCACAATCACTCCCTGATCTATCGGGGCAAGTTTACATTGTAACTGGCGGCAATGCTGGGATGTATGTGGACTATGAATCCCGCCATGTTCAAGTTGGAGAAGTGAGAACTTGCTAACAAATAAACTAGTGGTTTCAACACCGTGGTGGAATTGGTAGCCCATAAGGCAAAAGTATACATGGGCGCACGATCCGAGGCCAAAGCCAACGCTGCAATCGCCGAGATCAAAAGTCAATATCCTTACGCAGATATATCCGTCTTAGTAATGGACATGATGAACTTGAAGACCGTAAAGGCCGCGGCTGAGGAGTTTGCACAGTAAGTATTCCAATCCAATTTAGCCCACCGCGATCATGGCTGAGGTTTATTGATAACGGGCTTAGAGAAGAATCAAGGCTCCACGGTCTGGTGAATAACGCGGGTATAATGGCCACACCTTACGAGGAATCCGTGGATCAGTACGAAGCTCAATTTCAGGTCAGTATCTTTCGAGAAACGCCATGGTCCGGAACTAACGCGCGATTCAGACAAACTACCTTTCCCACTGGCTTCTAACCTACACTCTATTACCTATCATCACCGAGACTGCGCGATTGACCAGCCCTGGAACCGTCCGAATCGTCAATGTCAGCTCCGACGGCCATCTCGTCTTTGCTCCCTCGGGAGGAATCGATTTCAACGATATAAACCAAACCAATGGCAGCGCATTTTCGCGATACGGCATTTCCAAGCTAGCCAATATCTTGCATGCCAAAGAACTGCATCGCAGATATGGTCCATCATCTGAGAATGACGGAAAGGAAGAGATTTGGACCGCGAGTCTACATCCCGGCACAATTGACACGTGAGTCTGTGCATCCATAACATATTCTATGACATATCCTGACGAAATGAATGCCCAAGTGGTCTAGGCACTAAAGCCACTGGCTCGTGGGCATGGCAATTACTCATCCCTGTGATGCGCCTTTTCAGACTCTACAGTCCACTTGAGACTGCGGCGTATACGTCTCTTTTTGCAATCGCGAGCCCAGACTTTCAACGGGATATGAGTGGAGAGTATTTGAAGCCTGTCGGTATCATTGGCAAGACGAGTGCAGCTGCGCAGGATGCGAAGCTGGCGGAGGAGCTCTGGCGCTGGACAGAGATTGAGATGAGGATCAAGGGATTCATCAATTAAGTGTTTTATCAGCTATTTTTGATATTGATCTCTAGTGTAGATCAGATGGAATTATTATTGTTTGGTTTTCTACGAGTCTTCAGAACCCTTGTTCCAGCACTGTAAATAGTTGAATTGCAATCATATTTATTTCATCACCGCGAACTCGATCGTCGAAGGTTAAAGACCTCCAGGAGCCAAGTCATAGCATGCCTTGCCATTTGAACATCAGAACTGGAATATATTCATGAAAGTTGCCACTTGTTTCCGCGCTTCTGGTCTAGCGAGAAATGTACACCATACACCAAAAGAAACAATAACATTTGGACCCTGCCTGCATAGAAACAAAGAACATTACATGTACAGAACCGTCGTTACGACTCGCTACAACGGTGACTCGGCAGATCAGTAACAACTGTATCAGGATTCAGCCTTTCAGGCACGCGGGGTAGTCGCGCAGCTAACCGCAGTAAGTAAGAGACTTTAGCGGGCGCAGATAACAGCCGCGATACGCAATGCATCGCCCCGCGGGCCGCACAGCGAACGGGTTTCAGAAGATACGAAGCAGTGAACAGTGGATGGAATACGATTACCTACGCCGCGGGCCGCAATCGTCGAGTGTCATCCAATCGGTGTCCGCGGGAGATGATATGTAGCTTGCGGGCAGCTGCTCTGTGCTACTCACAATGTGTTCAGGTGATACAGGGGCTAGGTAGCCTACGGATAAGGCTCCGAAGCAAACGTTGAATGCGAGATGCTGCAAGATGCTTAAGATAAATACAGCGTCATGAACAGTTTCAACTGTTAAGACACAGCAATCCAACACTTTTAATACAAACAACGGAGACAACATGACTGTTCAGGGCCATCGCACTCATCCCCTCCACGCCTTGAGCGAGGAGGAGATGCTCAAAGCTGCAGACATAGTGAGAGGACTTGTCAAGGAGAAGTTCCAAGGTAAAGAGGAGGTCAGGTTCAAGCACACGACACTTTCCGAACCCCCCAAGTCACTTCTACTTCCATACTTGGATGCTGAGAGCAACGGTGTCCCTGTCCCTGCCCGCCCTTTCGTACCTAGGTGTGCCGAGGTCCTCTATACCTTCCCTGGCAAGCCAGGTTTTACCGAAAGCATCGTCAGTCTGGACACTGGAACCGAGGTCAAGTCGACTTTATCCAAGCCTGGTGATCATGCCGGCTTCGACAGGTTCGTATCATTTGTTACATGTATGAGACAAAACTGATACAGATTTACAGAGATGAGGTCATTGCATTCAACTATGCCATTCTATCTCACCCCGAGGTCCTGGACGCCATCAAGAAATTGGGTCTGGACCCCAACGTGACAGTCCAATGCGACACTTGGCCATTCGGAGCAGACAAGGACTCTTCACTGGACACCCCGAGACTGGTCCAGGCCATGCTTTACGCTAGAGCCCCACACAATCACCTGGAGAGTAACATGTACTCTTACCCACTTCCCATTTCCCCTGTCATTGACTCTGTCGATCTGAAACTCATTCGAATTGACGCACTGCCAACGGGTGGCAAGGAAGACGGAGTGGCCATTTATACTGCACTAGACGCTCCACTTGCTCACTGCGTTGAGAATGAATACCACCCTGATCTTCTGAGCGTTCCTCTGCGAGAAGGCCTCAAGCCTCTTATCGTTCAGCAGCCTGAAGGTCCTAGCTACACCGTGCAAGACGGGAACTCCATCTCTTGGCAGAAGTGGCGGTTCCGTATTGGCTTCAATTGGCGGGAGGGCATGACCATTCATGATGTGAGATATGATGGACGAAAGACGTTTTATCGTTTGAGCATGAGCGAGATGACCGTACCATATGGAGGTAAGACAGCCCTGAAGGATGGTGGACTTCGACTAACCGCCGTTGTACAGACCCCAGATATCCCTACCATCGTCGACAAGCTTTTGATCTCGGTGATGCTGGTGCGGGCTTGACAGCCAATAACCTGAAGCTTGGTTGTGATTGCTTGGGATATATCAGCTACTTCGATGCCTTGCTCACCGCTTCCGACGGAAAGCCTTACCAGGCTCCCAACGTGATCTGTCTACACGAACAGGTATGTCATTGTCCCATTGCGAAGCAAGCCCCCTTCTAACTATTGGATCAGGACGCTGGTATCGGATGGAAGCACACCAATGCCCGAACTGATGTTGCCGCCGTTACCCGAGCCCGAACTCTCGTGGTCCAGAGCATCATCACCGTCGGAAACTACGAGTACGCATTCTCCTGGCACTTCTGGCAGAACGGAACAATCGAATTCGAGACCAGAGCCACTGGAATTCTCGCCACCAGCCTCATCGACGAGGGAAAGACTAGCCACTGGGGCAACGTCGTGTCTCCAGGTGTCCTAGCCGCCAACCACCAGCATCTCTTCAGCCTACGTATCGACCCCATGATAGATGGTCTTGAGAATACTCTCGTGCAGGAAGACTCCATCGGATTGCCCATGTCCGAGGAGAATCCCTACGGCAATGCGTGGAAGCTGCACAAGACCTTTGTCGAAAAGAGTTGCGCCCTGGATTTCGACCCACAGAAGGCCCGAGTCTTCAAGATCGTCAACGAGAAGAAGCTCAACCCCATCTCCAAGAACCCAGTCGGCTACAAGGTCATAGCCCCACCAGCACAGCTCCTCATGGCCGATCAAGCCTCCCTCGTCCGCAAGCGCGCTCGCTTCGCAGAGCATCACATGTGGGTAACACGCTATAAGGATGAGGATCTCTGGGCCGGAGGAAAGTGGACGAACCAGAGCATGATTGAGAAGGATGGTGTGGCGGACTACGCGGCGCGGAACGATAATGTCCGTGGCGTAGATCTAGTCGCGTGGGTGACGTATGGACTCACGCATAACCCGAGGGTGGAGGATTACCCGGTTATGCCTGCGGAGGCTATCACTGTTGCGCTGAAGCCGGCTGACTTCTTTGACCGCAATCCTGCTCTTGACGTGCCCCCTAGTACCCAGGCTGTCAACAAGAGTGTGCTGGTCCCCGCCAACGGTGTTAGTAACGGGAATGAACAGGAGGTTTGCTGTCGATGAAAGGCTTTTCTGGGCCTGGGTGTTTCTACTACATTAGTTCAGATTAGGTGGAACGTTGGTACTGTAGCTATTTAGACTCTTGAATATTTCTTGAAACTGAATATAATGGTTTCTGTACTTTCCGTCCTTGTATTTTGCTCTCTTCTACAAATATTAGCTGGATAGCCCGAGTCTGTGATCGCAATTTATCCTGGGCAAGGACGATGAATGCTCGTCTGTAGTGGATTGTCTTGTCCTCATCCAACCCAGCGTTTCACATCGTCGAGCTCCGCGGCCAGGACAAGCTTCTTCGGGGATCTTTAGTAACTGCTGTAGTTGATAAGAGGTTCTCTCTCTTCACTTGCTACACATTACCTCTCAGGCTATATTGTATATTTCCTCGCCTCACGCTTTCAATGGCTGGGAATGCACATGTTAGCTGTGACGTGACAGTGAAGTGAAGCGTCTCAGACAGCTGAAGGGAAGAACGGTTACCAATGGCTAATTCTACCCCCTCAGCATCCAATACGCCCCATCTCTAAGTTCTGTCAGTGCGTTCAAAGTGTCAAGAACATATCTCACCTGCCAATAACACATCTGTAAATCCCACAGTACAGACAGCAAGGACAAAATTTGGCTTCCATTAACGACTTCATCACCGGAAAGACTTCATAAAAGGTATAGTCCCGTTGTTTCTTGCGCTTACGCTATGATATTTGTGCCAAGAACTCTGAGAAGTCTTCTTGCGATACATCCATCCAATGCATATTGCCCGATATCCAGTCCCTAACCTGTGCAACATGATCATTCAGTTGAGGCGCTGGAATCCCCGGTCCCGCAGAAAAGGTATCGAAATAGCTGCTACTAAACGACACTGCACCTTGCGTGCCGTTCGACTGAGCATCGAACCCATCCTCAACCATTTTATCAAGACCCCCTTGGCTTTGCGTTTTCGCTTCGACGTATGAGATTGCCAGATTGTATAGGACTTGGCAAAGATCGTGTAGCTCTTGGATGGCCTCGAATATGCCGCAAAGTGGCTTTAATGACTCGCAGAACTCTCCAATTATCCGAATGTCCTTTGGGTTGGATGTCTCGATTACGTTACAGAATGCCACGATCAGTGGTACGAATGGGGTGTAGATAATAGTCCTACATGCAGAGCATCTGTTAGCAGTCTTTCAATACACGGCAAAGAGATGGCAGTACCATAGCAGATATAGAGCCTTCGTCTCTGAGCTAGGGTCAGTCATCCTCATGCACTCCCCATGTGCTTCAAAAGCCATCCTGGCTGATTCCAGGCACGAAGGGCTAACAGCACCATGCCCGCCTTCCGTTGACGGAACAGCCCTGCGTATAAACGTTAGAGTCGTCCAATACCATACCTCATCAGCCTTTAGAACTGTCTTGATCATTCTATTAGGCGCAGATCCAAAGCTCCCAGTGTTACGTTCCATCAGATGCGCCTGTCCAAGTGGCATCAGCGAGTCATCCATGATCCGTTTCAGGGCCGCCATCAAGGTCCTTGCGCGCTCTCCACGCTCTTGTGGTGACTTCCGAAGGGCTGATGGACTATATAGATCTTGGTACGCCCGACCAACAAGTCTAGAATGGCGAATCCATTGAGTAAACAGATCCCTCCATCCACCTGGTACATCTACCTTGTCAAATCTTTCCGGCAGCGTAATCTCGTCATCGTGTATAACAGCCGGTCGACCGAGTCGCAGGGAGAGTCCTTTATCAAGGAGGTAAGTCAGCCAGAAGAGAGAAATCTTCCGATCAGTGCTGCTATCGGTGTTGGGAACGAGTTGATGCCAGCCAAGAGTCTGACAGATCCCTCCTGCGCCGGATACAAGTTGCCAGGCAAGCATTGGTTGCGACACCTCTATGGCATAGATGGCCTAGTTGAATAGCCTTAGCGTCACCCTCGAAGTTTTGTAGCAACATGTGGAGACTTACTCCTAAGAGGAAAGCTTCTACGTTCTCTAGACTTGGCGGAGCGAGAACGCTGAACTTGTTCATTGCAGTCTCGAGGTTATCCCGACACAGCTGAGACAGCTTGCGATATTCCTCACGAGGTAACGGATTCTGTGACGCCTGGGCCTTTTCCTGAAATAGATAACGTAGGGTTGCGTTGGCGATCAAAAAGGTCGGAAGTGAGAAGTTGTCGACTGCGAAGTAAATCTCTCGGCAACAGTCGATAAGTCTGTCTTTGGAGATGAAGAGCGTGACTACGGTCAGTGTGGCCAATTTTGTTTCTGCCCAAGTGCCAGCCCATATCGTCAGCACGCCATCAAAAATTTTGCTTGAGGATAGAGTATACCTTTCAATTCTCGGAGAATCGCGAGAACCGACTTCAGAGGCGGCATTGCCAGGTCTCGTATTCCATCATTCTGAGTCTCTCTTCGACTCGGCGGCATCCGATCTGCCATGGAGCGGTAGCTATTGATCTCGATCATCTGTTTCAGCGACGACAGAGCAGCGTTTACGCGTGTACTTGTATCAGCGGCAGGCGACTGTCCAAGCACAGTCTGAAAGAAGTCGCTCGCGTATACTGTAGCAGCCTTCATAGAGCTGCTGCCCTCCAAAGCCATCTCTAGCTCAACATGGCTCGGTCCATTGATGATGGTGTCTCCAAAGTCTTGAGAGACATTGAGTGAGTCTGTGGGTAACGACGCGGGAGGTCTTGGAACATTTCTGCTGCTGGGTTCTTCATCGAAAGCCCTACGCAAGAGCTGTTCGATACCTTCGAGACGGTTCTCTATGCGATCTATCTTTTGTTCGCTGTTGTTCAATAAAGTCAATCAAATCGCGCTTTGTTCTCTTTGGCAGGCTGTTGATAAAGAGACTTACTACTGTGAGGAAATGAGGACTCTTTGTTTGGATTGCCGTATTCCTTGCGTGGATCCAACCAGGCTACAGGCTTTTTGAACTGTTCGGCAATTGGAGCACGGGAATAATCTATCGCAGCGGATCTTATTATCCCTTCACATCTCAGCCACTGTACAAACGTTGATAAGGCCACAGCCTACCTTTCGAAGACGGCATCGGTCGCACTACGCCAACATGAAAGCCAGTATTAGATTGTGTTTCTTGACCTTTACTATTCAGTCTGGGTATGAGGTCTTACCACTCGACCAACCGACTCTGGGGAATGTTCCTCGGCCATTTCCTCTCACTGGGTGATAGTGAGTAAACGTTCGATGCTTGATTGCGATAGAGTCGGTGTAGGATACAACGTGAAGCACAATACGAGCGGAGTGTCGGGGGGAATCATCATGGCCGATCAATGCGCAATCGGCTTAATGTTGAGAAAATGAGGCGGGGAAACGAGGCGGCCCGCGCAACCCGCGCCTCGCGACCCGCGGGCCCGTTCAGTGATAAACTAGACTTGATTGTCGATCTCGGCATATCTAAGATAAAGCAACGTCCATTTGCGGGGTACATAGGGGCAGTGATTGATCTTTGCCTGACTCAGGTATCACAATCATGCGCGTTGACATATGTAATAGAATAGATAGAGATACCAGTCAGGTCGCGCGCTCCCCCTGCGTTTATTTCCATAGAGCCTTTCATTTAAGCTCATGACATTTTATTGAACCGTCACCAAGTAGACAGTGAAAATGGCATCAACATCTCAGAACTCCGTGTTTGAAGCAGCTCCAGCAACTGAGTCTACGGGCGGCATGGATAAGAAAAGTCCTGACTCTCCAACGGTCTTTGCGCCCGACGATTCGACCTCCTCCGTCAGGCGTGGTAGTATTGAACAGCCCTACAGAACGTACAAGATCCGTTGGTTCGGGCTTGTAGTCTTGACACTGCTGAACGTTATGGTTAGCTGGTCGGTATGTCGTTCGCTGTTCTTCTCCCGAACAGAATTGCATCTCGTCAACGAAGGACTTGAACACTAATCACACCTCCAGTGGCTCACCTTCGCGCCCGTCACGTCAACAACCGCCGAGTTCTACAAAGTAGACGAAACAATGGTGAACTGGCTAAGCAGCATCTTCGTCTTTGCAAACTTCGCCATGACCCTCGTCACCATCAAGCTTCTCGACTGGGGTCTTCGTCCAACCCTCATCAGCGGCAGCGCACTTCTCCTCATCGGTAACTGGATCCGTTATGCTGGGTCTTACTCCTCCGATGGCAATAAAGTATCCGTGGTCGCTGTTGCTCAAGCTCTCTTGGGCATGTCGCAGTCTCTTGTGCTGAGCGCCCCGACGCGATTCTCCGAAACGTGGTTTACGAGTAAAGGGCGTGTGACGGCGACGGCTGTTATGAGTCTTGCGAATCCGACTGGAGCTGCAGTTGGATCCATCGTTGTTCCGTTGTGGACGAATGAACCGAGTGATATTTCTTCTGTGGTCCTATACGTTGCCATCATTGTATGTCTCACCCTTCCCATCTTATTTCCGAGATCATCGTTCAGAAGCTCACCATCATAGTCATCCGCCGTAGCCATTGCTGGCTTCTTTGTTCCAAGCGCACCAGCAACTCCCCCATCTGCGATTGACCATACAAATCGGCCCAAGGTTTTACCCTCCTTACGCATATTGATTCGATCGTTGGAATGTTACCTGATTATAATTCCCTTCTGGGTTTACACTGGTCTCTTCGTCGCCACAACGTCCTTAATCAACCAGATCGTCACGCCCTACGGGTTCTCAGATACCGAGGCCGGTATTGGAGGCGGCCTCCTCATCGTTCTAGGTCTCATATTCTCAGCCATCACAGCGCCCATCATCGACCGGACAAAAAAGTTCATCCTCGTAACAAAATGCGGAGTAGTAGTCGGCGGACTCTGCTATCTGGCTCTGGTATGGGTTCCAAGCACAAAGGAGATCGGTGCACTATACGCTATTCTCTGCTGCATCGGTATCTCATCGCTCTCCATCGTTCCTGTAGTCCTGGAGGTTCTGACAGAGTTCTCGTATCCCGCGGGCGCCGAGATCACCAGCACTACTGCCTGGGCTGGCGGTCAGTTACTCGGAGGTTGCTTCATCATTCTCGGTAACGGCATGAAGGCTGCTGAGAGTGCTGACCCGCCTCGCAACATGAAGGACTTTACTGTTTTCCAGGCTGTGTTGGCCATGGCGATGATACCTTTGCCTCTGATGTTGGGGATGTTTGGGCGCAGTGACCAGGTAGCTCTGAAACGTACGAATGTGCACCAGAATATGTAAATAGTCTGAGTAAGAGAAGAAACATGAATTGATAGCGTGGTATTATTATGTCATTCATGTTGTCCAGCTGCAATAGTGTCAACTGTGGCCTTATCATTTCGAAGGCCAGGATCAGGATGCGACCAACTTATATACCTCAGATCCCTGCACGACTAAACATTTTTAGCCACGATTTTAGCTTCAACCACGTCGTCCTGCCTTTCACTTCGGCATTCCGCGGGAAAGTGTCTAAGCTTCCAATCTAACTTTAAACGCGTGTCTTCATGCGCAACGTAAGGCAAGTTATCAGCCCCTTGCGCGGTCACATCGTCCTTGGCTTCAGCATTAGATATATTCCCCGTTATGACTCCTTTTTTTCCTTTAACCCACTGCATCGTCGTCGACGCATGTTCTCAAGATGACACCTCGCCTCCAACAACTCCTTCTTCTGGCATGGTCCGTGCCATTACTACTCTCAGGCCAAGTCAACAGGGTCGCCGCGCACAATCTCGATTATGTGAACGGCGAGACCGGTGTGAGCATCAACAGTTTGTCGAGAACTCGAGACTTCAACGTGCCGAGATCAGATGAAGAATCGAGGCGCCAGTACTGCTTTGGGACAACAAAGAACCAGCTTTATGTCACCGACTTCTTACAAAACAACTTGGACATCTTGACAGGCCATTCAACATGCTGGCTCAACAGAGGGATCGCTGGTCTAAGAACAGAACTGGAAAGAAATCTCACATCGACGCGTCGGTCAGACATGCAGGTTCCGAAATGCCCTATTAACATCACGAGCTCAGGCAATACCTACCTGATCGACTTTCCCAAGAGTAGCTATCACGTCAATACACTTTCGAAATCTATGCTGATAATACTAACTAGTATACACGGTAAGTTGTCAGCTTTGTACGCGACGTCTTACTAAGAGGGATTTAGTGGCCGCCATGACACTCGCATTCTTTATCGTATACCCCATCATCCTCATCTTTTCGACGCTGATCGCTCTTGGTGAGCTCATTGAACGACCTCTGTTCAAAGCTCGGATCGAAAAATGGCAGAAGATACTTTTCTGCGTCTTCTTCCTCTCTCTTCTGGCCATTGGCCTGCTATGCGGACTGACTGGGATGGGGTCGTCAGACCACTTTCGAACGGAACATGGGGTGAGTCATATGTCACATTTACACAATAATAATACTGATTATCTATCCACTAGATCATAGGCTTGGTCACAGCAGTTTTGGCAACACTGGCAGTAGGAATCTACCTCATTGAGAACAACCTCAGACCAAAGATCTCTATAAGCAGGAGGTGGCGCCGAGTACACATGATGGTCAACTTCACCGACATCTTCATTTGCCAGGCTGTCCTCATGTTATCGGGCTTCGCCTTGCCCGACGGTATCGACGACTTCCAAGTCATGAGTCTCTGCGGCACAAGACATATCTCCACATCACTCTCGTTCTCAGTGGGCATGATGGTAGCATTCGTATGGAACAGTGCGATGGCGGCTATGACGCTTCAGTGGTGGCTTGTTCGCAGGGCTAGTGAGGATAAGCCTCCTGGCAAGATATGGCTGGTGGTATCGCGCGTCTTTAGGCGGAATACCAACACCTGTGAGGATTATGAGTAGGCGGGTGAGATCATCACTGGATTCACTTGTAAGGAGTCATGATTGGAACTCGTTGATGTATGTGTTACGCACCAGGCCGATGGCTCCCAGGCCTGTCTGAACTTCACGTCAGTGGAACTACTGGCAGCTTGCCGAGGCCTTTATAGATTACTAGAGCAGATATAGCGAGATGTTAAAATCCTTTTTCTAGGGAAAGATATTATATATGCCACGTAGTAAGATACTGCAACCTGACTTCAACGAATTCCGGTATGTCAAATACTAAGCTCATACAGTATCTACGCCACAGTGATTCCAACAAACGCTCCAGACCCTTCATACACCTTCTTCCTATTCCCTCCATCCACATCAAACTGGTACACCGAGCCTCCCAAGTCTGTGGCAAAGATACGACGGTTCTTCGACTCGAGCTTGATGCCAATGGCCTCGTGTAATCCCCGAGCAAGAACCTCATAATCAATGCCTGGCTTGCTTGCACCATCGCGAGTCACCTTGCTAATTCCGTCTAGCTTGGCGCGGTTGATGGTGTTACCATCCGGCAACTCGCCTCGATCAGTCCAGTAGAGAACATGCTCCTCCTTGTCGACCTCTAAGTCAATGGGCTCTGGCAAACCTTGGAAGAGGGCCTCGATATCTGTCCTAGTCTTTGCATCTTCGCTTGCTTGGAAGTTGATGTTGGCCCGAAGAATACGACCCTTTCCTCCCTTGGAAGGCCCCTTCTGCGTCCAGTAGATCTTGCCAGTGGAAGGCGACACGGTGATGCCGACACACCATCTTGTAGGGTCTAGCATATGCTCATCGACCTGCCAGTCACCCGTCTGGACCAAGACTTCAAGTTCAGAGCCATCAAAGTTGCATCTCATGATCCTCATTCCCTCGCGATCAGCAAAGTACAGCTTCGAGTTCGTGTTATCGACAGTCAGCTGTTTTGGTGTATGAACCAGACCTTGGGGGACAATCTCCTTAAGGTCTGTTCCGTCAAGATTGCAGCTGAGGACGGCACCGTCATTTGCCGAAGGGTTGCCCATGCAGGTCCAGAAGAGCTTTCCAGCGGACTTCGAGATGTCGATACCATCAGGCATGCGCTGACCTGAGACAAGCGTCTTCATGGGCTTTCCATCGCTGGAGCCCAGCAACACGCGACCAGCCGAAGCACATTCTTTTGCGTTCCCCCTTGACAGCCCGATGTCTAAGAAGTAGAGCGAGCTTTCGTGGTCTGACTCGACAGGTCTACTTGGAGGGAGCAATCCTCCCTTGTCAGACTTGGCTCCCAACCTGCCTTCATCGATGTACTTCTGAAGAAACTTGACAGGCGTGTCAGGCAAGCCACGCTCAGCAATGTAATGCTGCTCAATGAAGGACACAGTATCAAGACCAACAGCATCCATCATAGCAACAGGCCCCTTCTCCTTAGCATACCACATTTCCTTCCAGAGCTTCTCGATCTCCTCTGGGGTAGACACTTCTTCGGCAAGGATGTTCAAAACCTCTCGCTTGATGGCAGCCCAGAGGCGGTTGTAGATGAAGCCGGTTGACTCTTTCTGTGCGATGTAGGGGTGAAACTTGATCTCTTCGAGCTTTTGATACAGGAATGGGACGATGCTTTCGTCGGTTTCTCCGTCGCTCATGAGTTCGACGACGCGATAATCTGGTGGCATGTAATAGTGCATGTTCAGAACGCGTCGTTTTGTCTCCGGCTTCAGACTCTCGATCATCTCTCTTGACTTGTAAGATGACGAGTTACTGCAGAGGATGGTGTCGTTTGATGTGAGCTTCTCCAAGTCTGCAAAGGTTGAGATCTTGAGGGGAAGCTTCTCAGGGACAGCTTCGATGACGAGCCATGCCTTAGCAACAGCTTCCGGAAGGTCTTCAACCGCTGTGATAATTCCTCTTGTTTCAGAGTCTGAGTACTGTGGCATGCTCGAGTTACAGTATTCCACGGCAGCAGCCCTTTGTTCAGGGCTTGGGTCACGAATGACAACGTCAAATCCGCTTGCAGCCCATCCGCATGCTATGCGGCGGCCGAGGACGCCTCCACCAAGTACGGCGACTGTGCGACCGTCGGTTGTAGGGAGAGTGTAAGCACCCATGGTGGTATCGTTGAGCAACGTCTGTGAATATTGAATGGGGTAGAGATTGTATGAAAAGATCAATGTTTGTGAGAGTGATGTGAAGTTGGTACAATAGTAGGGGACTCAACTAAGAGGCCAGTTGTAAGGGGTTTTGTATACAATCCATCTCGCACGTAGTCCAACACTTGAGGCGATTTCCGGTCCCACGATCCGGATTGTCGGTACGTGACACCTCCGATCGGAGCCAGGCTGCTACGGCATGACGGAAGATACAGGACGCAATGATGAGGCTCAAATTGCCTCAAGTTCCAGCCCCGAAAGGCGATACCGACCACTATGAAACGTGGGTCAGCCGAGGTGTCTATTTGCTTATACACGCAATGGCCTAAAGATGGCAATTTTCTGTGCGGCTCCGTCATGACGCAACGATGGCATTAATTCCGCGCTTCTTCCGTTCTTCCGCTAGCAAGATCTGACCTAACGGTCGTAACAACTTAACTTAAGCTGACTTTTTTAGGGGCTTAACTTAGGGGGGGGTGTGAATTAAATTAAGTTATATTTTAAAGGTTAGGCTTAAATTAAATAAGTTAATTTAAAGGATATTAATTAAATAGTTATAAAGAATAGCCTTACTTATTTTCTATAACTAGCTTCTTAAATATTATATTATTTCTATTACCTCTAGATTTAGGCTATAATATTAAT
>JABEEJ010001142.1:0-12847 GCA_013363135.1 Fusarium brevicatenulatum | reverse complement strand
GGCTTCAGCCTCCAGGCCACAGAGGTAAAGGACACCAATCAACACATATAAGCAAAATAATCATCGCCCTCACTACAGGCTCAGTGCACAGGGTTTGGAAGTGCTTATGTGTTTCTGCAAGCTTAGAAGAAAAGGACCAAATAGGCTATTGAAAAGTTCGTGTAAGCAAGAAACCTGCCGAGTAGACTTATTCGCACAGCACGTTCCCTGTATTTTGATCTGATAGACCCTACCGCTGATCTTGATCACGGGCCTTGTACGAAGCCTGAATGTAGTTTCTCGGTACTGCTGAAATGGGAATCGTAAGATAAAGGTCTCTGAGTGTGGCTCAGCACATCGGAAGTATGGCGCATAAGATCAAGGTCCCATCAAACTGGTGGTGCTTTGGTTGACGCCTAGCTACAAGAAGGTCTCAGGACAGCTCAATAGAGTCAATGGCTGCTTCAATATACCCAGGACGCATACAACACCCTGTATAAGGTCGCGTGCGTTCCATCTGATCAATTCTCACTTACGGCTATGACGCTTCTCGTGGCAAGGTTATCTCTAGTCCCTACCGAATTGCCCTATCGTGGTCCATGCAGACCGGCATATCTTGGTTTATGATCATGACCATTTCTGTACTTAACCTTTAAGATATTTCATACACATTGATCAGGTAGATATGTATCTTGCATTTCACGTCAACAAACATTAATATCGGGTGGGAACACATTACAATCTAATAGGGTTTAGTAAATCAAGCTTAATAATTGAGCTATAAAAGGTAAAGGCTAACTGATTTACATTTATTCTATGATCCTTCCGGCCCTTGTTAAATTAAAAAGTATTAAAGTATATTCTATGAAATAAAAACATTATAAAGATATATGTATAGCATGCTTTATATATACTAGCTATAGCTATCTCTTTACAGTAGCTTAGACTTCTTGAACATCAAGTACCATTGGCGTCCAGTTGTTAGGCGTAGTCTCATAGATCGCGATAGACGCGTCACTAGTCTCACTAGCCATCGCCACAATCTGATTGTAAGCGCTCTCTTGGCCAGGTGAGGTGACACAGGTGTAGTCTCCGTTGAAGATGCACACAGTCTTGGGGGCTGTATACGAGAGCTGACTGTTCACAATTTGACAGGACAAATAACCGTACATGCTGTTAGGGCCCGGGTTGCGACTATCATCACAGGTAGAAATGGATGCTGCTCCACCGTTCTGTTGCACAAAGAGATAGTAGGCGCATAAATAATTTCCACTGGCTGTGTCCTTGATATGGTTGGTGCCGGGCTCGATGACCCATGTTCTGGGGCTGTAAGGTGGACCCAGGGGGTTGTTTGAGGGATTGAACTCTGGGTAGCTACCCTGGTAACCATCAGCCTGGAGGACATCGCCAGTTAGAGGAGCACTTCCAGCGACGATGCTAAAGGTTGGGGCGGCAGCAGCAGTGGTAGTGGTGTCAGCCTTGGTGGTGCTCTCGGCCTCTGAAGTCGTGGTAGTGCCTCCTGTGGTCGTCGGCTGAGATGAAACCGATGACGCGGTGGTGCTTTCATATTCGTGTTCAGAGGTAGCAGTCGAGGTTCCGGTCTCGGCGATGGTACTGCTATCAGCTTCAGACGTCGTGGTAGTGATGTTGTCGATGGCAGTTGTCTTGGATGAGTCTGACGTCGCAATAGTAGTCTCAGAAGCGATGGTGGTTGGAGTTGGCTCGGTAGTAGTGAGCGTGGTCGTCAATGCATTTGAAGCTGCAGAAGAATTTCTCGTTTAACAGTCGCTCTCTGAAGAAGGATCACTTAGTATACATACCCGATGTTCTTGGCTTGCAAGGACCTGCAAGAGCAGACCCAGCCATCAAAAGGCTAACGGCTAACAGGATATTGGGATGCATTGCGATTTGTTAAGGAGTGACTGAGGTGAGATATGATCAGCGAGAGATAATAACAGGAAAAAAGGAAAAGGAAAGGAAAGACGATTGGTATAGCTTTTGTTACATCGAGGCTACTGGCTAAGGAGAGCTCAACTCATTTCCAAAAACCAATAGTGTCGTTGCTAAAGCTAGGCCTATACCTGTGCCAGAACATAATTGGACCCATGAGTGTTCCGCGTCGTTAGTGCCATCAATAGCGCGATGACCTTAAGATAGCGTAAAGACCCACCTGCCTTGACTGTGTTGTGTTTGCCAATCTAGGGTAGTGCGGAGAGAATCAGATTTATATATATGTTATTGGGCACTTTTGTATTTACTACTTTCTGTTGCTATCGTAGTCGATGTTGTACTATGAGCTTAGCTATAATAAAGCTTAGATATAGAAAATACATTTATAAGCCCGTTCAAGAGTCTTTTCCTGTTTTTGCTTTAACGATTGAAAGCTCAAGGGTTTTCTCTTCCCATAAGGGCTATTTATGTCAATGGAGCTAAAAATCTATTTTATCGATAATGGTTGACTAACTGTTCTAGTAAGCCGTAGAGAGCTCATGAGACAAGACATTAGTATTTAATAGGCTTGTTAGCTTTCTACCTTGGCTATATATATTAACTTTCTAGCTGTGACTTACGGGAAATATATATAAATAACTAATATAACTATTAGAGTTTAATAGAGTTTAGTGTATTAAGCTTAAGTTTTAAGTAGTTAACAGTTAAGCCTGACTTATATACTTGCTCCTTAAGCCTCCCTGCCCCTCTTTACTTCCTTCGGATCTTCGATGCAGCCTTCAAGGGATCCAGAATCCAGTCTTGATCTAAATCACTTGGACTATCATCCTGTGAGGTGAACCACGCGATTTCGAATCCCATGACCTTAGAGTCCTTGGGGAACACGAATTTGGATATCTTGTCAGCATCTGCATTTCCGATGTAGAAAGTATCAGACTCGGAAACGATAACTCGGTGTCCCTTTTTAAGGATCTTTGAAGTGGTGCCTTTGTGCCAGGTTTGAATGATCCAGTCCTTTGCCAACGTGATGCTTTTTTCAGAGTCGGTGAGAGGATCATCCCATAGGATGACCGATTTCTTAGGCGTGAGAGTCTTGAGCCAGTTCAGAAACGTGTTGAATAGTTTGTTGTCATCTTTGGTGTTCCACATGTATGCCACTTCGTCGCCGCCAAAGTGATGGTAAGGTGAGCCGAAATACCCGTCGACGGTAGCTACCAAGTTGGTGATATTATTATACACTGCTTTGTTGTTCGTTCTAATGTCAAGCTGGGCGTCTGGCTTTGTCAAGCTTGCCTTGCCTACAACCAAATTCTTTTTCCATATTCCCCTAGTGAAATGTCATTAGTAACGTTGAAGCGGGGGTATCGTATGACATACCAGATATCGCTGTGACCAGGCATGTCTGTCTCCGGATACACCATAATCCCAAGGTTCTCGGCATAAGAGACGATGTTCTGAATATCGGTGGGTGTATAGAACGTGTGAGTCTGGCTGTACTTGACACTGGCATTTGTCAAGCCCTCGCCCCCAGGCCAAAGCAGAGGGAAGCTTTCCGCATCGTAGATATGCCAGTGAAAGACATTGAAGTTGTGTTGGTGGAGCAAGGTCAACAAGTGAAGAATGGCCTTGACAGGGAAGAACTTTCGGCCTGTATCCAGCATAAAGCCTCTATGGGGATAGAGATTGGAGGCCATCTTTACAGGCCTGAAATGGATGAGCAGAGGAGTTGCGACAGTTATTTTCGTATTCTGATGCAGCTTATTTATAGGGCTTATGAGCTGACCGGAATTCGGCAAGGCAAGGCAGAATGTGGCGGGAGGAGAAAGGCTTTTCCGATGCAGCTAAGGTCAGAGCTTTATAAAAGTCGCATAACCCGGCTTGAGCACAGGCCCGGAACAAAGCCTGTAAGTTACAAAGGGTAAGTGTATGGTGTGAATTGAGGTCTAGTGAGTTCTTTAGCATTTTTCTGGTCCGGTTACGCTTTATACAAAGGTCTAAAATGTCCGGCTTAGGGCTGTGAAAAAGGACCTTTGTCTCGTAGGATGCCTCCCGAAGGAATGTTGCTTGGATCGTTGATGACATGCAAGCTGAAAAGGGTAAGGCTCAAGGGGGCTTAGCATATTCTCGGACTCGCTCGTGGTCTAGCTACTCGCTATGATGAACCCACATACCAGGAATAAACCTAGAGGCTTTGGGACTAGAATGGTCCGATTTACGCGCTGGTTAGCTGACGCTAAGTCAGTAAGGCTAAGTCTAGTCTTAAAGCAATGGGTATTACATATACCAAATGACAGACAAAAATGCAAGAGAGCGGCAAGAATGTATATTACAGTGTTAACCATATTACGTATCGCGGCGAGCTTTACTGCCATCTTCATCAGTGCCCTTGAACTAGAGCCAATACGAAGCCATTGAAGATGGGCGTGGGTAACATAGGGTGACACGCCACATTGGGCATCAGTGCAGCCTTAACTCTATGATCCTTTCCAATATGCGTCAAGATAGAATCCGCTCCAGGTTTCACCTCCCCATTATTGAACATCGCCGGCACCACGTCGTCGAAGAAAACACATCCTCCAGGCCGGGTCAATTTGACTGCCCAGTCAAAGTGCTCAATATGATCCTCAAATTCAGCATCAATAAAGACCATGTCAAATTGTCGTTTCTCCTCTGCCAGCTTGGGTAGGATGTCAAGCGCAGCTCCGAGTATAACGTCAACGTCAAGACCTGCGACGTTCTCAAGTGCGACGTCGCGGTGCTTAGGATCGATCTCAATGCTTGTCACTTTGGCACCGCCTTGGGCAAAGCAGATAGCTGAGTATCCACCAAGTGTGCCGATTTCTAGCACTGACTTTGCGCCCATGAGTTGAGTAAGAATAGTTAGATGCTGGCCAGACATTGGAGTGACGCTGATGGGAGGAAGGCCCTTGGCGGCTGAGTTGGCGAGGGCTTGTTCTAACTTGGAGTTGGGAGAAAGTAGAGCATCATTGGCGAGAGTATCCAAAATTGGAGCTTGACGGAAATTGTCGAAATTGGCGGCCGCCGCTATAGCGTTAAAGTCAATGTCGGGCATGGCGGTGGCGATGAAATGATTTGGTAGCAAAAATATATTAACTCTGGAATGAAAGAAAGTAATTCTGCTGTTTTCCGTAATATTCACATCATTAGAGACTGAGGATTGCTATATATACCGAATCTAAGAATTAAATCTTGGAGCGGAGCCGAGATCTCCATCGTCCACGGAACGGACCGGACCGGACCGGATCTGATCAGACTTCCGTGGCTGTGATTTGTTTCGTCCCTAGCCCGATGATCTACCGGACGCTGACGGATCTCACGGATCCGCGGATCCGAGCAACTGATTACTGGTACATTCACAATGGCACCAAGCTCCCAGAGAAATGCATGTCTCTCATGTCGCCAGAGAAAGCTTAAATGCGATAGGCAACAGCCATGCGCGAATTGCGTTGCTCGGTCGGTTGACTGCACTGAGCAAGACCTGCCTCCAAACCGAGGACTCAAAAGACCATTGCCTCAAGAGTCAGACTGTTCAACACTGTCGAGCATACTTTTGAGGTTAGACCAGATTGAGACTTATCTCAGCCCCAGCAAGAGAAGCAAGAGTGTCTCTATATCAACCCCAATTGGCGACCAGCTGAATGCCATTCGCTTCACAGTGCCCAGCGTCTCGCAACACCAAGACCCCGCTTCCAATGACGTTGTTGAGTCGATGCCTCCTGAGGATCAAATGCAAGCCACCAAGTACTCGGTCAACGACAGCTTCTTGGTAAGTCTTACGACGATCACTGAGAACAATGATCCCTATGCTGACAGCGGCAAGTATCGCGCGCTCACACACGACCTTAGTATATCCATCTCAGCAGACTATAGATCTCAGAAATCGATCAAACATCGCCACATACAACTCCCTCCCAAGTGGGAGACAATGCGCCTATTCCAAGTATACTTCCAGTACTTGGGCCATGTCCAAAACATCATCTACGAGCCTCACGCACACAATCTCATACACGAGGCATACGACCAGATCGTTAATGTCTCTGCAACAACTGCACCTCGTGGGTTGGCCTTGATATTATCCGCCATAGCACTGGCGACGATCCTTGAGCCTGTGGATGGAGACTTGACAACAGCTATTCCGGTACTCAAGGAAAGGCTAGCGTTATTCGCCTCGTACATTCGAATGGCCATGGACTGCCTGGAGCAGCATCGTCGACGAGCTGATCACACTCTCGAGAACGTACAGGCCTTGATCCTTCTTGGCTTTGGCATCCATCATACCGAGACCTTCTCTCCTCGGTATCGCGTCTTGATCGCTGAAGCTATCGCGGTTTCTCATAGCCTTGGACTACATATTGTTGACCGAGTATCTGTACGACCGGGTCAGTCTAAGGCTGATGCGGATCCAATAACACAAGAGATAAAGAGAAGAGTTTGGTGGTATCTTGTAGCAACTGATTGGGCATCCTCGAAAGCAGAAGGCGAGCACTTAGGATTTAAGACAATATTGGCGTGCTAACTTGACTCAGGAACGTCTGGAGCCACCTACCTCATTCAACCAAACCTCATCAGTACCAACCTCCCAAGACATATTAATGATGATGACCTGAGCAATCCCAGCCACATTGAGCGACCTCTTTCAGAGCCAACCACCATGTCTTATAATCTTCAACGCATCAAAGTCGCCGAGGTAGTTCGCTGCATTTCCGATCTGATGCCACATGATCCAGGTGAAGCATCATGCGAGCTGATACTTACGCTCGATGCAAAGCTTGGGTCCTTACTACACGAACTCCCAGAATTCTTCAAGATGGACAAGTCGGAATGCGAAGAGGTCAAACAGATTGACCAGAAGTATCCCCATACCCCTATGCAGCGACTCTTGATCAACCTCCTAATCAATATTTTCCGCTGCGGGCTACACTTTCCGTATCTTCCTGGACGTCTCAACAAAGCTCTACACGCTTTCTCGCGGCAGGCTGGCTTGAAAGCTGCTCGAGCTGTCTTGAGTTCACAGCGAGGCATGAGCATGAGAGATTTGCTGCACTCTGCCGATTTCATGAAGATACAGGGCACCATTTTCCACATGTTTATTGGGGCGCTTGTTCTCACTACTGATATATGCTGCAACCGGGATGGGCAGACGCAATTATCTGAGCTGATGGAGGTTCTGAAGAGGCTGGAAGATGTCAAAGATCATTCCAAGATGGCTGCAAAGTTACTAGATATTTTAACACAGTTGTTAGTCTCATATGGGGTTTGGTCACCATCTACGACTATCTCTACATATCCTGGAGATGCAACGCCGCTTGACTTCGTTTTATCGGGATCGAAGGACCAAGGGCTAGATAATCTCGACGTGCCCTTCATGTTTGATGAGTTGTGGGAGACATACATTGGGCAGCCTGGTGGCTTGGACATGCTGGATATTTTGGAAGCTTAAGATAAATGAGTTCAACACAAATGTGGAAAATAACAACAAATATCTTTACTACGTAGTAGGGCTTCCCTTGTCAAAGTCCGTCTCTATGTTCAATAAATCTACAGTACATAGGTGCTGTCCAGCGCCGAGCTGCCTTGCCCCAATATTGCATAGGGGCTGTTGTCATGAAAAAGACGAAAGACAAAAGTCCAATGATAGAGAACACCCAGGTGAGAGACTGACTGTCCATCCAGATACTCGCGCAGAAGGTGAATACAAGGGCGATGCTATTGTTGATCACAGCCACACCTACCATTCCCTCCAAGATCATATCTGGGTAGCAGTCGGCAAGATAGCTCATACCTTGGGATTTTGGTTAGTAGAAGGCATTTAATCGTATAAGAAGGGAGTTGACACTTACCAATATCGCCTGCGCATCCCCAGCCGAAGCCTATAAAGCCGAGCCCGATATAAGCGGCCCAAAGCTTGGGAAACAGCCAGCCCTTTTCAGATCCAATGCCGAAAATAATCAGACCAACAGGGTTGATTATGGCTGCCGGATACATCAACCATAGTCGGTCTTCAGCTTCGCTTATGCCACCTCGACGCCGTGCCATCCACTCAACGAATTTGTCCGAGAACCAACCTCCATAGAAACAGCCGATAACAGCACCAATCAGAGTAGGTATGTTCATCAACGCCACCGATGTATCGCCGTAGTTCCATGGGGCATCGTAATAGTTATCCTCCTCGACAGTAAGGTAAAAGGTCAGCCACGCATCTTGTGCACCCCATTGCAGCCCAGCATACAGAACAGCAGGGAAGGTAAAGACCCGGAATGTTCCAAGGAGTGAGGAGAAGTATTGCTTGAAACCAAAACCAATGAGCGTGGGCGAAGGCGTCACCAGCGCAATGCGCTGCCAGTATGTCTTGGGTTCATCCTGTAACGAGCTCACCTGCTCACCTCGTTCCGATACATTGTCGCTTCCAAAGTTGACTTTCTCCATTTTGGGAGCCTCTTCATTTGCATTGGATAGTCTGATACCTTCGAGAATAGCTCTGCGGCAAAAGCTTGTCTCCTCAAAGCCAAAAAGAAAGACAACAAAGGTTACCACGCTGATGATGGCCGCAAGCCACCCAATCCAGCTCCAGCCAAGCTTACTGTCGGTGATAAGGCCAGCAAACAACGGGCCAAGAAAAGTCCCAACACTGGTGGCAAGGATATAAAGACCCAGGACCATACCACGTTGATGACTGAAGAACAGCTCCGAGAGCGACAGCTGTGCAGCAGCCTCGGCACAAGACTCGGAGGCACCGACAAAGAGCTGACTCCAGATAGCATCAGCAGAGTGCGACGTCTTGGCGAACCATATACTCCCAGCAATGGACGAAAGGAGGCAGAGGAGGTATGTGCTGCGGCGGCCATACAAGGCGGGCAGTGGGGAGAGGAGAAGTGTCGTGTAACCGATGCCGGCGAACAAGACACCAGCACCTGTGTTTTCAGTACTGTCGCTGATGCCTTTCGCCAGGAGCGCATCTGAAGCGCTGCCGGCAGAATTGCTGGTGGCAGCAGTCAAACCCACGATGAAAAGTACGAGGAACGCATGCCAGTATTTGCGCCATGGCGACCAGTTCAGAGGATCGTTGGGGGAGTTGGTCGGTTGGGGGTTGAGCGTAAGGTGTCCCTCAGAGCCGAGAATGCGTTGTGTTCCAATAATATCAAGGTCGGTCGCTTGAGACTGCATGTTGTTTATTTGGCTTGGATATAACAAGAAAGATTAGAGTTGTGACGAGCACGATGTTGTCTTCGGCATGATTATCAGATAGGCCATGAAGGCCGTTGATTTATTATTTTAGAGACCGCGCAATACATCCTGGAATGTTCATATCTTCGGAAGTTCGGGACAACTAACATCTCATTGGTTTAGACCGTGATGCCTCCAAGAGTAGTGTTTCTCTTCGTCGATAGGTAGCAATCAATGGAAATTGACAATGTGTGACTCCTTTGGGTTAGTATAAGCCGGTAATACCGTCTGGACGGAAAACATGCCTCATCGGGCCTGACAGGCTGACCGTTATCACTATCTCGGGACTTCGGCATGGAGATTCATCAGATTTCCCCGCAAACTTACCTGATAACGATCAAACTAACAGGACCTCGTCTCCATTGACTGCCTTCTTATGGCTAAGCTCCACGATCATCTTGATAAGGGCATTCATGCAAATGACGCGGCTGCCACTTAGCCGAACCTTGGTCCCTAATGATGCCCCCTCTCCCCAGCCTCTGTTGCCATGATTTAAGAGCCCCTTTCATATCGCATGGGGTAGATACTTGGATAACGGCAAACACAAAGCACCCCAGTCCAAACCTGACCCTAAACCCAAGTTATCTTACTATCAAACACTATCCAAAACGTCAAACATGGCTACTACTACCCTTATACCCAGTACCTTGGAAAAACCAAGCAATTGCGGCTCCAATTATGAAAGCCTGCTCAAGCATTCTATCATCACTGGCGCTGATGAGAAGGCTCGAATGCGAGGAGATAACCCTCTCCCAAGCGTTGAGCCACCGAAGAAGGTGATTGTAGTCGGCGCTGGAATTTCTGGGCTCCGAGCTGCTTCGGTCCTGCGCCGCCACGGCCTCGACGTTGTAATCGTCGAGGCCCGTGACCGTATCGGCGGCCGTATCTGTGCCAGCAGCCAGCCCGGCAAGACGCGTGATCTCGGTATGTGCCAGTCCAACAACACATGTGGTTAACAGTAAGCTGCAGACCTCAGAGCTTGGGCTGTGTGCCGTCTATCACACCTGCATGTCCAGTGCCGGTGTAGGTATGTCAACACATACGTTCCCTCTAAGGGCACAACTTGCCGTCGTCACAAGATAAGCTAACTTTTGCTTAAAGGTGCCGCCTGGATGCACGAAACGTCGCAAAACAAATTGACCAAGTTGATACCGAAGCTGGGAGTCGACTACTACTACGATGACGGGGCTCCCTTGTACTACACACCTTACGGTAAAGCCGGCGCTCAGTTCAAAGCCAAGAAAGTGGCGGACGAATTCGCCGATTACTGTGAGTGGTTTTATAAGAATAATCCGGATGCTGAGGACAAAAGCGTCGACGAGTTAGTAAGATCATTTGTGAAGAAACACGATCTGATCACAGAAGATGAGCGCCTCTGGGCGCCACAAGCTACGAGAGAGGTCAGTGAACCTGTGTGGAAAGACATTTGTCTTCTATGGCCCCGCCCCAAGTATCGACGAGCACATACTGACATTGATACAGATAGAGCTCTGGATAGGCACAAGTACGTCTGTAGCATCATCCAAACATCTCAGCTATTTTGTTACGGAGCGTAACCTCTACGTTCTACATGGCGGTTATCAGAAGATCGTTGGGTGGACAGCTGAGTCATTACTCGACTCTATTCACTTAAATCACCATGTCAGTCATGTTCAGTGGAGCGAGGATGGAGGCTCACGTGCCGTCGTTACCTGTCAGAACGCCCAAGGCAAGGAAGAGCGTTTGGTGGCCGATGCGGTCGTGGTTACAGTGCCCTTGGGCGTCCTTCGTCGTCAGTTAATCTCATTTACGCCCGCTCTTCCAGGTGATATAAGTGAGGGGATCAGTCGATTCAGTTATGGTGCCCTGGGCAAGGTATTCTTTGAGTTTGCCGAGGTCTTTTGGAACAAGGACCATGACCAGCTTATATACTACCCGGCACCTCCTGAACATCAAGAAGAGGGGCTTGTCACAGATGGCGTCCTAGCCCATCCTACTGTCACCGTTAACACCTGGCTCATGTCGGGAAGAAAGGAGCTATGTGTCCAGGTCGCCGAGCCCTTGACGCAGCGGGTCGAAGCCATGAGCAATGAGGAACTGTATAGCTTCTTCCGACCTCTGTTTAATCTTTACCGAACTGAGCCATACAAGGCCCTACCTCAACTTGTGAGTATCGAGTGCACAAAATGGACACAGGATCCATTGGCTGGTTTCGGAACCTACTCGGCCGACAAGGTCGGTGATGAACCCAGCCTATTCACTGACGCGTTGACGAATCACAAACATAGCCGTCTGCAGTTTGCCGGCGAGCATTGCACTTTGGTTGCTAATGGATGCGTTCATGGAGCGTTTGCTACTGGTGAGACGGCTGCGACTAACTTACTCAGTTCTTTTGGAATTGAGTATGATGGTGGCGACCTTGTTAGTCTTATAAATAACTCAAATTAGGTCATATTTTAAAAAAGAAGAAACTATAGAAACCTAAGGATAATAAGACCTTACACTTAGCTATTTATTAAGAGAATCTTATTATTGCTCCCAAGCCCAAAAGTAGTGTGTCTTATGTCAGACTCTAATTACTTTTTACTGTTAATACCCAGGGTCTAAGTTGTGGCTTGTCTGTAGCCTATCAGCTGATGTTGTCGGTAGGTTGTTATATCCGGGCCTCATCTGCTATCTCGACGTCCAAGGAACCTGACAACGCGTCTGAACTTTTTCCAATCCCTCTTCACATTTCTCATTTACCCATAAGCGAAGCCACAACTAAGACGGCCAGTCCCCCTGTGGCTTCCAACGCCATGACGGTGCGTCTTGTAGAACATTCCTACTGGCATAGGATTGATAAACCCCCGCCATTGTCTGGGGATCTTTCGCGGTGCGATATAGCGGCACTCAAGACAGAGGTTACATGTATCGCTTGTCAAAAGCCCGGATCGATCAGATATTCTTGGTGCCACGACGCCAAGTACTGCTCAGCCGACTGCCAACACAGTGATTGGAACATGCACAGACTGGTGTGCCGGAAGCTATCAAGTTTTTGTAGAGAACCGCGACCATCAAAGGACCATTTCAGGGCCATGATTAGCCCGTGTCTGCAATCCAGTATACACCTGAAACTTATCACAATGCATTAGCGGGCGGCATGGGTCCGCATTAGGATTCCTTTCGTCAAGATTCCTGTCTTTATGCATGCTACGTAGCGGGGCTTGTATCCAACGAATTGCTTCCACTGACTGCCCTGCTGGAGAGTTAGAATGTCTCAATGTCCGGAGTGCACACCGCTAATGACTGAGACATGCTTTAGGGACGCCCTTCCTATGCATATATGAACTGTTAAATGCGGCTAGAGATATATTACATTATTTAGCATTTTCTAGCGCGCTATGCTCTTATTAAATAGCGTAAGTAAAAAAATACCTAACCAGTTAAGTACTTCTAAATACTCTAGAGAACCTTACTTTATACCCTTTTAATTTTATCTTACTGTATTAAACATGTCTGAGGCCGCACCTCCTTACGACTCTTCTGGCTCTCCTCTAGCCTATGAGGAAATCGAAAAGAAGCTTAATAAATTGATTGGCCCTAATCTAACCGGTAAGAAAGCTTTTATAGGGCTGGTTACTAGCTAGGAGTTATATAATAACCTATACCTTAAACTTTTATTTATAATTATAACTCGGCCTATATATAAATC
>JABEEJ010001139.1:0-22206 GCA_013363135.1 Fusarium brevicatenulatum | reverse complement strand
GCTATAAGCTTATTCTAGTAGAGAGAACCTAACTTGCTATCTCGAACTCGCGAGAGGATTCCGACGCGCGTCGACTATTGCATCATCGTGTCAAAATCGAGAAGGTCGCAATCCATCAACTCGTGATTCGTCTGGTGCTCGGCATTTTTGTAGTGCCATGATGGGGCTCTTGTCGTATGCCGAGACATCAGCCCTTGTCCACTTCAACACCAAGAATGATTTTCGCATTAAGCTTCCGAAATATAGCTTGAGCTCGATCACATCGCTGCTTGCTACGTAGTAAATCGCCGATTTGTTTAGAATTTTCTTGCCATTCAGTCGATCCCGACTTGGCGGAAAATTCGACGAGGACTGCTTGAGAAATTGCTGAAATCTTGTTTTTGGTAATGAGATCTGACGGGGTCATGTCAGCCACAGCTTCAGCCACTATCGCCTAGCATCTCGACTGTTTGAGCTTCAAGGTTATTTACAGCTCTAAAGTTTAACTGAATTATGGATATTTTAACGTCTTAGAGTTAATGCTTTAGTGCATCATAGCCTTTGAGCCAACAAAGGTTACCCGCCTTTTGGATCTGACATCAGTTGGCCTGCTCATAAATGAAACTCTGTAATCTTTGCCCAGACAGAGCATCGCGGACTTGCGCTCCGGTACAAACTATGAGCTAAACACTGAATCATCAGCACAAATTAGCAGGTTTCAAGAGCCTTGGCCAAGCATCGATCGATGCTCATTCCCGTGTTATTAGCCAAAACAACACAGATCGTCAGAATCAAGCCACACTTGTCCCAAGCCAAGACACATCCCTTGTCCAACAGCCAAGGCCATGATTGGTTGTCCGGCACGAAACTGCCGCCTGCAAGCCCGCTCGGCATGAGTCTGCCGTCCAAGGCTCACTTTTTCATGGAAAAAAAAAGAGATTTTGAGCAATGACGTCGACTGTGGCTTTACGTAGCGAAATGAATCTGCATGCTGTGACAGGTGCCTACAGGGCCTACAGGGCATCGCTGTTGCTGTGTTATTGGTGCTTGCGTGAAACGGTTGAATGACGTTAGTGACGTCAACAGCATGAATCGCGATGGATGTCGCGTGTCACAGTCTGTCGCTCTCCACGGATTTATAGAAGGGCAAGCAGCCTCAATTGTTTTGTGAACGGCAGGACAAAAGCCAGCAAAGTTCTTTCAGTACCTATTAATTTTGGGTGCAGAGCCACTCAATCCGTGGTCGGCTTTTCCTTCAACATCATCATCTAGCATCACCAAATCGCCAACATGCCTTTCTTCCGTCGAGAAAAGTCCCCTCACCGGGCTTCGCCTGGTACAAAGACCCGTCACCACCAGAAGGCGGTTCACGACCCTCTGCCCATGTCGCGACGCCCTACTTTCGGACAGTGGCTCAAGGGAACATGGCTCGACATTGTCACCATGGCCTGTATGGGCGCTATTGGTCTTGGTGTAAGTCTTGATCGCTTCAAACTCAATTACCCATCTAACAAATCTTTAGGTCTACTTCGCTAAGCCCGCGCCCGCCCGATCGTTCCCCGTTACCTTTTCCGATGGCGAGATTGTCTGGCCCGAGTACGGATACCCGCTTCGAGGCGAGATCATTCCCATCTGGGCCGCTGCCATGTTGGCTGCTCTTGTTCCCATCTTTGTCTTCCTGGTGATGCAAATCCGCATCCGCTCATTCTGGGATGTCAACAACGCTATCATCGGTCTCCTCTACTCCCTCATCACCGCTGCCGTCTTCCAGGTCTTTGTCAAGTGGCTCATCGGTGGATTCCGACCTCATTTCCTTGAGGTCTGCAAGCCCGACATGGCTCGCGCTCGCACCATGGGGGGATACAACAACAAGGGTTACCTTCAGCTTTACTACACTCCCGACATCTGCACTGGCGACAAGAGCGAGATTAACGATGCTCTTGAGTCTATGCCCAGTGGACACACCACTGCTGCCTTTGCTGGCTTCGTCTACCTCTACCTTTACCTCAACGCCAAGCTCAAGGTCTTCTCCAACTACCATCCTTCCATGTGGAAGCTCATTGTCACCTACGCCCCTCTTCTTGGTGCCGTCCTCATCGGTGGAGCTCTCACCATCGACAAGTATCACCACTTCCACGATGTCCTTGCCGGCGCCATCATTGGAACCGTCTTTGCTTTCTCCGCTTACCGAATGACCTACGCCGCTGTCTGGGACTGGCGCTTTAACCACATCCCCCTCAACCGTGGCGCTCCTTTCAACTACTCCATGGGTGGTGCTGAGCTTGTTGATGCCGTATTCACTCGCAAGGTTGGTTGGGGATCTCACGGTGGTAGCTCTCTCGGACATGGACATGGCCATGGCCTGAAGAGTGATGGATCTGAGCACATGCATGGCAACGGATACAACAACGGTTCTATTCCCCGACGCCCTGTCGGCACTGGTGCTCGCGGTGAGGAGATGGTTTAATGGAGTAATACATGGTGATAATCCACAGCTGGGGATGATTTGAATAAGAAGTTTGGAGAACGAGCCATAACCTCGTGTACTTTTAATTGTTCGATTACGACTGTATGAACCTAATACCTTCACGGCCGAATAAAACCAATAAAATCTAAATATCTGACTCTTGAACTATGGGAATAGTGATGCTCTTTCTGACTCGGGTGCCATTTTTGAAAGTGAAGTTTCCGGCATCTGATGTTGATCACAAGCCACCTTTCTCGAAACCTATGCCTTGGCAGTCACACTTTACACACAATGAGCAGAATGGGGCACGGCATTGCAGTGCTATCTCAGGCACCTGGGGTAGGTATCCAAGTGTTGCCGATTGACTGTTCATTTTATCATTTCATTGGATGAAGTGCACTTTTCGGACGCACAACATATTATTTAATTCTTTGAGATCCATATGACTCTACTTTTGACTGCTATTTGTCTGAAGAGTAACGTACTCCATACCCTGATCTTCATGATTGTTCGTTCAACGGTTGCTATGCTTAGAGAGAGCCTCCTCCTCCTGATCCATCTGCTGCTTCCACTCGCTCTTGCTGGTGTTGTGTTCCATTTTCTTTCCAGGCATGCTGTCAGTCTTACCCTTCTTCTTTTCAATCCGCTCTGCATCTTCCCGTGCGAGCTCAGCGTCGATATCGGCACCCCGAGAGGGCTTATTGCCGTGCATGGTGGCCTTGACAAGCAATTAGATATTTGTGCGGCACCTTAGGTACTCTAATAATACTTGCCACGAATCCTGGTTCATGCTTCATGCGGTCTTCCACTACCCTGTTGGTCTATTACACTTAGCTAGTGATCTTATACTTGAAATTGGGAACTTACGTCGGCCTCTTGGAGCTCATTCATTATTCCCTCTTTATGTACTGGAACCAGTTAGATCAGAATGATCAAGGTTTGAAGAACTTACGGTAGCCCTCGGTATTGACGTTGGGGTGCGTGCGATTCTCCTCACGAACTTCCTGCTTGCTATAGTGGCGCTGATCTCCACCTTCATACAAAGAAGGATATCCGACGTTTGATTGAGACATATTGATATTGATGAACTGTGTTTGAGGTGGTATCTATTGAATAACTTACTGGTATGGGGAGAAATGTTTGACTTTCAGAGCTTACACTATTTGTAGTGCTTACCAGCTCGATGGCCCATCATCTGAGCGTCATTCAAGCAGCGAACACGGTCATTTTAATGTTTACGCAAGACGTCACTAACGGACGACATGATGCGCATCTGCAGTCATTTGGGAAATGATAAACATGACCTGAGAGCCTACGTCCAATGAAACATCTTTCTGATATAAAGTTCACCATGCCCAGAATCATTTCGATGGTGGTCGAACAATGGAAAGCTAATCGCAACTATGTAGGCTGATAAATGAGCGAGGTAAATTCCAATTGGTGGAACGAGCCAAATAAAAAGAAAATAAAAGTCTAATCTTGTTGGCCTCACAGAACCGTCCAAGATATCGTACCTCTTCGTAATGCTCATAGCCAATTCAATTTTTCGTTGCAGTCGTTGCATTCTGCCCAGGGTAGCTCTACTTAAGATAAGATAAGATAGAAGCTCTAAGATAAGATATTGACAGCGGTGTCGGACGGATTGTCCTCACGTGATTGGTGAATTTTCTCCAGCCGCGTATCAATCTCTACAAATCACGCGTAAAGTAGTTGTGATTTCGGCGACACGAAGCCGGTATTATCCTTTTGTTAAATTACAGGCCGCTGAAAGACTGTTCTAGTCGTCATGTTTTCTGATGAGGCGTCCAAAAATGCCTTGCCGAAAGAGCTCATGGAGCTCCAATTAGGCCAAATTGACCTCCTCATGGCGATGTATGCGTCGGATGATGCGATTGCTATGGACTCTGCGGCCTCTAGGTTGATTGAGAGATTGAGGAACTGGTGTGAAAGTGACGAGGAAGCAACACCAAAGTTCTCAGAGACTGTCATAAATCTTCAGCTCAGGGTCAATGTTGAAGACGAAGGTGCTTCTTCAAGAACTCTACAGCTCACATTGACAGTACCGTTGAAATGCCAAAAGCAAGAAGAACTAACAGAACCACCGCCAATAAAAACCAGGATACAACAACCGGACTGGATGAGCAAAGGAGATGTTGCAAAGTTGAACACTGAGATCCCTGAAGAGGATATTCTTTCCGTCATTGAGCATATTAAAGACGCCGCATCTCAACACCTCTTGAGTTTGAAGCAAGCAGAAATTGCAAATGCCCCAATTACAGACACATCGCTGGTCCGAGCCTGGTTTTACTTCCCCTCCATCAGCACAAGGGCAAAGCGTGATGACTTCATCAACTATGCACCAACCTACGGACTCACTGGCTTTCTCCTAGCTGGGAAGCCGGGTATCTTGTGTTTAGAAGGTGGCTCAGTCGCCATTGACGACTTCATGAAGTTCATCAAAACAGAAAGTTGGGGCGATATCCCTGCGCATCACAAAAAGGTACGTCAGGGATGCGAATGGGCACGGGGAAGTTCTGACAGTGGGAGCAGGTCAGCGAGAGATATCGAGAGGAAGCGACAGATCTGAAGCGTGCTTTTTCGGATATGCAAGAGATCACGGATATGATCGAGAAGAGAGGTGCGAGAGGAAACCGTGGTGATATGAAGGCATTGGAAGCGTGGCTGGTTGAGTGCGGACTTGGTGATGCATTCGGCAAGATTTTGATGTGAAAGGCAGCTCTCGGAAAGGCAGCCAGGAATGCAAGAGACATGAATGAAACAAGGCAGATTATAGACAAGAGTGACCGTTCAGAGACTCAACACAACGGCTTATTTCTGGTACCCTATTCTCTGTCCTCCGGATTATGAACAATTGCGAACGTTCTGATTGCCACCTTGACAAATAAGAAGACTAGAGGGTTATTGGCATATTTGAAAGCTGACTCGAGAACCAGACAGAAGTGAAGACTGAATCGCAATGGAACGGCAGGCCAGGTCTCAGCTGTTTGCAATCATGGTTCAAAAATATAGTATTTGTTCTGTACATAGAACAAGTACCTGATATCTTGTATTCGTCGGGAGATAGAGATAGATCTATTCTAAATGTAAAAGATGCGAAGAACGCCGGCTCTGACATAAGAAAATGCGTAATAAAAACATGAAAACCCCGATGTAACTGTTTTGCCAGTGTTCAGACACTCTCGGCATAGCCAACCTCCTTAGCTGGCTTCTGCTTCTTGGTAAACAGCTTCTGTCCAACCTTGTCCGTCATCTCGTCCGCCTTGTCACCCAAGAAAGTCTTGATGCAACCATAAACTCCAGAAGTAAGCCACAAGATGGAGTTGACAAGGTCGATCCAAACGGCTGTCTTCATGGCACCGGTGCTAGCGCCCTTGTACTTGTCGTCACTGTCTCGGTGGAGGAAGATGCCAGCGAAGATTCCAAAGACGACGAGCCAGGTGATGAAGAGGATGAGGTCCCAGGCAAATGCGCGATAGGTCTTGACGAGCTTGAGCTTGCTGCCGATGAGGGGAAGGGCACCGAGAGGAGTAAGGACGACGAAGAGAATGGCGGTGGTGGCTGAGAGGCCAGCGACGACGAGAGCAAAGTACCATTCCGGTGAGAAGCCATAGTCGGTATCTTGAGCCTTATCGACGCGATGGCCGTAGAAACCGCAGGCGATAATGGCGAAGAGGAACTGAAGACCTCGACAGACCATACGAGGAACTGTCTCGAAGGTCTTGAGCCAAGTCTTGCCCATGGTCTTTCCGGTCTCGGCACCCTCGTTGAAAGCGTGACGACCAGCCTGTCGACCCATTTCCTTCTTGTCCGCAGCGCGGAATTCGGAGGTCGCCCCAGCGAAGGATCTAGCAGTGTTGCCGAGCTCAATGGCGGTCTGACCAGCTTTGATAGCGTTATCGAACTTGCCCATGATGAAGTTGGATTATTGGTATTAAAGTGTTGCTGTTGAAGATGATATGCGTGTTTCGCACGTTGATGATAGATGACCAAAGAATGAAATTGAACTGCACAGCAGTATAGAAAAAGAGAGAAATAAATAGACGAAGAGTCGTGAAGCGATAGTGATTGATTTGGATCACAACCAACAGAAGAACATCATCACGTCTTTATACAGCATCAATGACCAGCATCGTCAATAGACGCTGATGCGCTTTCTCATGTTAGACAATCAAGAGCCAATCGACAATGAAACGAGGCCGTTGACAAAGAGACCCAGCGCTATTCATGGAGCCCCAATCGTTTGTTGGTAGCCGCTAAGACCAGGCGCTTAGCGAAACTGGGCCTTTGTTAGGCGCTGCACGAGAGCCAATGGACAGGGGAGCGCTGGGGAATAAAGAAACGAGAATAGAACAATTGGAAGAAGACAAGGTGAAACAAAGCCAAGGACTACGCGTCTAATGAGAATGCCAAAAATAAATTGAGTCGATCAATAGGGAAGAATTGGTGAAGGGTCCTTTCTAGCCTGTTCACAGGGGGTTTTCGCTATTGACTGACAGTGGATACACCCCGCTATTGGCTCTACCGAGCCCTGAAACTGCTTTTTTTCAGCGTTTGTACATCAATGGCCTCATTACACGAAATGAGGTTACCCGTTAGACTCTTCAACCCAGCGCCGCAGAGAAACTCATCTTGTCCTTTGAAAGGTTTACTTTCTATTGACGCTTGCCGAGTTTGTGATTGAGGATCCCTCAAACTCGGCCAAGCTTGCAATGAGTGCTTGCAGGTGCCTTCACTGCATGGAGTTGGAACGATTACACAGAATACGAGGGCAATCAGAGAAGAGCATGCAAAGATTACCAAGTTATTCTGGCGTACAAGGCCCTTTACAAACCTCCAAGCTTTTTCTTTTCCAAGACTCTTAGTTCAATGCGACCAACTCCGAGCCTCGGCTCTGCAGGTCGTAGGAATTTAATTTAGGGCTGACAGGATTCATGCTCAAGCTCGACCGCTGAAGGTGTTGGTTCGCGGTGCTTTTACTCATTCAGGCAACGCTTCCCCAAAATTACCAATCAGAAGAAATCATATCTCCTCCGAAAACGCGGGGATGGCTGGGTACTGCAATCCGATTACAAACGTCATACAACCAACCAACAAACAGCACAAACCGCATACAAAAGGACAAGATTGCTTTCTTTCTCAGCTTTCAGCAAACCACTTACTCTTCATATCATTTCAATCATAAAACCAAACTCAAAAATGGCACCTCCAACCGTTGTTATCATCCCTGGGTCGTTTGCACCATCTAAACACTATCGTGTGTTCACAGAGAGCCTCGAGCGACATGGCATCGACTCGCGCGTTATCGATACGCCCTCGGTTGGCAAGCGGGGTAATCTCCCGCCTGCGACAATGAGCGACGATGCTGAAGAAATCACCAGCGTTGTTTCCAAGCTTCTCGACGAGGGCAAGGAGGTAGTCCTTATGACCCATTCCTATGGAGGCATCCCTGGAACCCAGTGTCTCAACAAGCTCTCGCGAAAGGCTCGCGAGGCAGAGGGCAAGCAAGGAGGAGTCGACAAGATTATCTATCTCGCATCAGTCGTGTTGCAACCTGGTGTCTCCAACCTCGATGCATTCGGATCAGCTCTGCCTGACTTTCTTGATCTCAGGGTACACTTCAACTATCTCAATTCCATACTTTGCGCTGACATCACATCCAGGATGACTACATGACTCTTGATCCTAAGGGTCACGCGACTCACACTTTCTCTGACTTACCTTTCGACGAAGCTTTTGAACTGGCGAAGCAGATGCCAGAGCACTCAACACCCAGCTTCCGAGAACCACTGACGTATCCTGGATACAATGACGTCGATGTGCATTATATCGTATGCGAACAGGACCAGATCATTCCTCCCCAATTCCAGCGGGCAATGATTGAAGGGGTCAAGGCGTCAAGTGGAAGGGAGGTTGCAGTGCACAGCTTCGACAGCGGCCATGTGCCCACCGTTAGCCAGCCTGACAATGTTTCCAAAGTTGTCAAGGAGATAATTGGAGCTTGATTGTGTTCTATCCCGGGAAAGACGATAGTCAATTGATTCAAAGACCTCCGCTGCCCCTGCACTGTTGATTCCCGACTCCTTGTTCAAAAGATCTTGGCGAGGACCTTGTCCTTCAAGTTCTGAGGTGCAGCCTCGCGCTCGTGACGGGAGTGCAATATTTTAAACAAGCAAGCCTTGACAAGCCCTTGGAAGAGATTAATAGAGTCACTCAAACCCCTGCACCTCATCGAACTTCGGATATCCAAGCAATGGCTGCCTCACTTGTTACCATCGATGCCACAGAGCCTCTTGAGAAGATCTTCGAGATCATCGACAGAGATGGCGGTGTCATTGTCTCCAACTTCCTCTCCCAGGAACTCTTGAAAGAATCTATGGTAGCGAGCTAGTGTCCGATAAATCACCTTTGGTGTCGATACTAACGCATGCTCCAAGTTGAACTCATTTCTCTGGCCGCAAGTTGTACACCTCAACATCGACCCATGATGAGCTTGACGAAGACTTCTTTCCTGAAGGGTCTCAGGGAGTCTATGTTAGTACATTCACGATAATTATTGCCTGGGCCTAATATCTGTAGGAACTGCTGGCCAAGATGCCTGAGCAAATCGTTAAGATAATGCGGCTGCCGGTTTGGCAGGGCATTATGGCACACTATCTGAAGTGAGTCGACAAAAGCTTGATCTAAGAGAACGGGCTGACTGATGGACTGGTCAGCGATGAGTTTTCATCGTACGCAGGAGATAAGCTGGTTTCACGGAAGAGCGGATATGTGCTGGCCTCAACAGCAGCCTTGCGATTAGTACCAGGGGCCAAACCCCAATCTCTTCATAGGGTATGGTCCGGGAAGCAATATCTGAGATTTGATATCTAATAGTGATATGGTGCAGGATCAAATTGCATACCAGACTCGCCCAGACCCCAGCAACCCTCCTTCCACTCCGATCTGTGGATGTTTGATTGCTGGGTCGAAGTGCACCTACAAGAACGGGGCAAGATAGTCCGTTGCACTCCTCCACTTTACTGACTGACAGCGACTATGCTTAGGCTACAGCTGTTATACTTGGCAGTCACCTCTAGGGCGCTGATCGTATCCCGAAGTTGGAAGAATGCACAAATGCAGAGATGGAACCTGGCCCAGCATTGTTTACTCTAGGCTGTGAGCCCCCCTTACTTGGATATAGTATTGTTGAGCTGACGCCCGAAACAGCCACTTATCACGGCGCGGGAGAGAACAAGTGTGATAGATCAGACCCCAACGCTCTGTGCACTCTCTTTGCATGCTTTGCGTCAGTAGATCAAGTTATAAAATGGCAACCCCAGTTAACGGCTCTGCAGGCAGCGTGACTACTACCGGCTTGACCAGGATGAAGTCCTCAGTACTCCCATCGAGATTGCTCGAACTCTGCCAGATGATATCCTCAGATAGGCAGGCTACTGTATGTAACTCTCCAAGACCCCTGTACGAAGGGAGAAAGCTTACTGATATCGTATAGATAAGGCTGTTAGCGGAGTTGGCTATGTTGAGGATCACCAAGACCCAGTGGAGTTTATGCAGAAGGAGGAGAATGGGATTGGCAAGTTTGGGCTGGGGTCGGACAGCGACAAGCTAATGGTCTAAAAAGCTGTCAAAGATATGCAAGCGAGGAACTGTTTGCCTCAAGTAATTGAGAGTTTCATGCTCTCTGACAAATGTGATGCCCACGTGGCGTAAGCGCAAGGGTAGCAGGACTGGCAGTCATCCATACAGTCACGGTTACTTCGCAAGTTCACCGTAACGGATTCCATGGGTGTAGGTACCGTTGGACTAACTAGTGTAGCAGATATTAGCCCTTCCTGAAGTCCCGATTGTTAAGTGGCAAATCAGTGCTCTGTATCGAAGGAGTCATGAGGCCAGATCGTGTTGAAACTAAGGTAGTATTTGACGAGACCATCAGCCCTAACCAGACTTGGCGAGGTGGGGTAAGGTCAGAAGCTGTCAGCATTGGATGACCGCGATTTGCTTTCAAACTGTTTTTATTCTAATGCGACTATTGAGGGAATACTCAAGATGTATTCGGATATCAAGTACGATCAACTTGAAGATCCTGACCATTGGATCAGACTCATCAAACTTGAACCTTCTCCATCGGAATTCACTTCTGAACCCGATAGACCGGATCTCCTCGTGTGCAATATTGAGGAATATATTCGCGGCGACTCCCAGCCATACACAGCTTTATCATATGTCTGGGAGTCTCCAGACAGCCCCAAAAGGCTAGTTAGCATTGATGGGACGACGATAGACGTTAGCTCAACCGTCGAGAATGCCCTACGGCGCCTACGGTTTCGTAATAAGCCTCGATGGCTTTGGGTCGATCAGCTATGCATCAACCAAGCCGACGAGATGGAGAAGAGCCACCAAGTCCACCAAATGCACCATATTTATAGGGAAGCAGATCAGGTGATCGCATGGCTGGGTAATGGCGATGAGAGCAGCGACCTCATATGTCGCCTGATGCGTGACACAGGTAGAGCCCTGCGCTCCAACGATCTTGACGCTTTGCAGAAGCTCTACTCTGGGGAAAGGGAGGAGGGGTCTATTGATATAGAAGCTGCAAAAACGGCTTTCCATGCGTTCTGCGAAAGACGCTATTGGCAACGTCTTTGGATCGTGCAGGAGTTTGCTGTTGGCCGACGTATCGCTATTGCCTGCGGTGACTGGATTGTGAAATACGATCTCATGGATCAGACTCTGGACGCCCCGAGCATCGTTCAACGCCGTGCGCAAAAGAAGCCCATCGATGGGCTTGAGAGGCTGATTCGGAATCTGAAATATGTCTACTCTACTCCACTCAACAGCTACGTTTATAGCTTGTTTACAAGACGGTGGCACTATGACTACACTCCTGATGGGGAGAGTCCGCGGGGCCAACCCCTTTTACAGGTCGTCGCGGTATCACTCACTCTGGAAGTCGACTACAACGTTGTCTACGCAACCGACCCACGTGATCGTATATTTGCATTACTGAACCTGGCCGGAGACAGAGACCACTTTGACCTGTTCCCAGATTACTCTATGACAGTCGAAGAGGTGTACAGAGAAGCAGCGTGTAAGATGCTAGAACAAGGTACTATTGATGTACTCATGTACTGCCAAAGGCCCAGGAAGCTTGCCATGCTGCCAAGTTGGGTGCCCGACTGGAGCATGGATGTTCTGCATCCAAATGCACAGGCACCATGGGATACCCCTTTCAAAGCATCAGGCACATATACCGCGATACCAAAATTTCCCGAATTCGATACCGCGACATTCGAAGGTATTTCTGTGGACAAAGTTCAAGAGATCGGGACAACCTGGGACCCAAACTGGTTAAAGCCCATCAGTCGGACCGCAGTCAAGCAATGGATCAAAAGTATCGGGGGATTTTGTGACAACTCCCCTAGAATCAGGGTCGGAGAAGAGCGTCTAGATGCAGCACGCATCGGGATACTCGATGGCACCACGTGGCACTCTTCAGTGCCTTATCAAGGCTGGGGATCCCAGTGTGCAGAGGGAGTCGAGGAACTCCAGGGCTTTAACACAGATGAACGAGAGGAAGGCGGAGATTCATCGTCTGAGGAAGACTCCTGGTATGCTTCCGCTCTCATGAGGATGCACACAAGACGTGTCTTTATGACGTCCACGGGTTTTGTTGGAGTAGGTCCACTTGATATGCAGCCAGGAGATGAAGTCTGTGTCCTTTTGGGAGGGAAAGTACCCTACCTGATGCGACCTCAGGGTAACGAATCATATACGCTTGTCGGAGAGGCGTACGTGCACGGGATCATGCATGGAGAGCTCTTTAAAGGCGGTGCAAGAAACCTTCGAAAGTTTAACGTAAAGTAGAAGTAATGTATGTGACTCCGGGTCAACTCAGTCCGATCCCTTGCGGAGATCGATGCTTTGTTTCAAGCCCCCGGATGTTAGGGCATACGGGGTGCAGTCATCTGTAGCTCTGCAGGATACAGCTGAGACAGTGAGGCAGGATCAATAATCTTAGCTGCCTGGGAATTCTATTCCAGATCAGTGGGTGGAGATCTCTCGACGATACTACCTGATTATCGCGTTTTATGTACAGCCTCCTCATTCACGTTGCAGGATTCATCATGGATTGAAACAGAAATGTTCCGAGGATAAAATTGTCTAATTGGGTTTAATATTGTCAACCATAACTAAGGCAGTTCTGGCCCAATCCACGACTTTAGAGATAAACGAGTGTGTTGAAATCTGATCGAGATGCACGGTAGGCTGCTGATCTGTGGTGTCGTCTACTGAGGAGTAGGCGTAGGAATAACAGTCGTCAGACGTGGGCCCGGAACACACTTCCCATTGACGCACCGTCCATTTCGTATGAGCAGGGGACAAATGTCGGCAAGCTGGTACCGAAAGCGACGAGCTATTTGGATCAGAAGAATTTCTCAGGGTACGGAGAAAATGGCCGTTGAGCCATGAAAGGGATACTCACCGGCTCCCGGACGAGTGATAAGATCACCTCTGCAAGACAGCTAAAGAGTCCGACATATAAGCAGTCAAATACATGGATAAGTGAAGATAATAGGACTTACAGTAAGCGGGGCATCACACTGGCATACATCAGGGTCTCCCTTGTTGCATACTTGCCCAATGTTGGCGCACGCAAAGGTCTCGGCCGAGAGTGCGGCAATAGCGAGGGCGATGGAGAACTTCATTCTGAATACAAAGGTTTAATGGATTTATAAGGCTGAGTTGAGATTCCTGTCTTTGGAGTTTTGAGTGATGATTTACCAGCCGATGGAGGAGCGGATTCGACAGTTCTTATAGAAAGCAACAGGTCAAACGTAAGCGGCAGAAGCGAAGAAAGTAGTATGGATTGATTGATACTTGTAGCTTATTACTATTGGTGTTTGTTTCATATTGATAGCAGAGGTTCTACAGATAGATCGGTGACGGGACCTCGAGTAAAACAGTCTTGACTTGATTCTCATCCTGTGTCATGGTGTCGTTCAAGCGCACTGAGACCGCGGATAGTCACAGATATGCATATTCTGATTGTCTTCATCATTCAACATAAAATTGATCTTTTGCTCTATCTTATCTTCTTAACCTATGGAATCCCCAGAACCTTGTCCTCTGTCCGGACAGTTCAAAGTTTAGGATGTCGTCCAGCAGTCTCTCCACAGAACTAAAGTCAGGCGACATGTAGCAAACCCTTTTCTAGTTTGCCTAGATCAATAGCTAGAAGAAACTTGTCTTAAGCCATACCGATAGAAACCCTGCATCAACAATAGAGGGAGTGGGGACTGTTCCAGTGATACAAAGACATGGTTCATACTGTAATCAAACGACTGATAGTACGTAGTGTCTAGCGGAACGATATCACAGCATAGTTAGCGATGCCATGATGGAGTCGGTGTGCTTTTCAAGAACAATAACAGGTAGGGTAGAGATATCTGTTAGCAGCTTGTGCACTCACATTCGAATGCATGATTTGGTCAGTATCAAGGATATAGACATATATGGCGCGGTCTCGACCATTCTCTGTGGTACCCTCAGCATATGGGCTCAGCTGGAACATCTTGCCGTTGTCTCAGGCCCCTACCGTCTCCTACGGAGGTATCCGAGCATCTTCAGAATTAAGCGGGGTATCAACAAATCATGCACAGGCGAGAAACGTTGGTTACGGAAGAGTGATTCATTATTCTAGCATCAGAGATAAAGAGATACTAACAATATTCTATAGGTACTGCATAATCATGATGTGCCTGCTTGCAATCGTTACCAGTTCAGCTATCCTGCTACAGGAGTCTTCCTTAAAGAGAGAGAAAAAAAAAAAAGCAACACGAAAGCAAAGCGCAGTGTAACAAATCTCCTTGAGTTCTCTAGAGAGTGTACCTAAAGTCAGGGCGTACATCACCGCTGATCCACTTCTGCTCATCTGTCATGGCAGCATACTTTGCATCCAGTGATCCTCTCGCACGACGACGGTTCTCCAATCGCAAGGCAAAATGCATAAAGATAGAACCTCCTAGAAGAAATAGGATTTGGTATGCCAGAACCGTGCCGTGGCCGGCGAAGTAGCGAGGTCTTTGGGTCTCACGGTAGATGTTGGACGAGACGACACCATTGAGGTTACCCCAACCAACGACCATACCGAGAACAATGGCACGCTTCAATGAACCCTCGATATTGTTGTTTACCCACGACACAGTGTTTGAGACGGTGGGATAGATACCTGTTCCACATTAGTAAAAGCCTGAATGAGCCAGGGTTGTGTAATTACCCATTGCACCGAGGAACACAGCGCCATATTGGACGTGCGGGTCAGGTGATGCGATCAGCATGGTGAATCCAATGATACCGACACAGACAGTAGCAATATTGCAATAGCCACGCCATTTGGTTCGGTCTGCCAGGAATCCGACGAAGACAGTAGCGGCTGCAGCGCAGGCATATGGAGGGACCGATAGGAGTTGCGCCTTGGTGCCTACATGTCCCATACTTCGGAGAATGGTAGGCAGGAAGAGAGAGAAGGCGTACAGGGGCATCAGGGAGCCCATGTAGATCACCATGTAACCGTACGTCTTCCAATCCTTCATGGCAGCCCAGATGTGACGCTTATCAAAGTCTTCAGCGGTCCTTCCCTGACGGTCCAGGATGAGACGGCGCTGAACACGAACGCGATCTTCGGGAGAGAGGAATCGAGCGGTGTCAGGCCAGTCAAAGACCATCCACCAACAAAAGGCACCGACAGCGACAGTCGCGAGACCTTCGAGGATAAAGATCCATGCCCAGCCGGGTCTGCCGCCAATGCCGTCCATCTTGGCGATAGCTGCGGCGAGGAGACCACCGAAAGAACCAGCAAGAGCAGCTGCGGAGAAGAAAATGGCGGCGCGAGCACCAATCTCAGATGACTTATACCAGCAGCCGAGATAGTAATTGACGCCTGGATAAAGACCAGCTTCTGCGACACCGAGGAAGAAACGGGCTGCGAGGAGACCTGGGTAATTGTGACAGACACCCATGAGGGTCATGACGGCACCCCAGGCGATGATGATGCCCGTGAAGAAGATGCGGGGTGTCAAGCGCTTGAGAAGACCGTTGGTAATCGGCTCAAAGAGGGCATAACTGACGAAGAAGATAGTGAGGGCGACGTTGTAATCTCCCGGCTGCATCTCCAAATCTTCTTCCATGCCTGCGAGACGAGCATTGCCGATGTTGGTTCGGTCCAGGAACGAGAGGAGGTAGAGCAGCGAGAGCCAGGGGATGAGCCAGAGGTCGACTTTCCAGACGAGCTTCCTATCCTGAGCCATTATTAGCACCAATCAACCTCGACTGGATACAGAGCACATGTAGAACGACTTACAATCTCGCGTCGTTCCTCTTCACTCTTGCCCTCATCAGGATCAGGGAGCGCAGCTAAGAGCGCATTGCGTTCAGCATCAACAGCAGCCCCCGTTCCGGTATTGGACAGCGTCGTCGACGCGACATTCTCGACATCAACAGCTGTAGGTTTCTCCTGCTCACTCGGCGGTGTCGCCGTGGTATCAGTAGTCATGGCGCTGCAATAATAGCTTATAACACAAGTATAGAATAGCGAAACAGTCTATACGCTCCGCGGAGATGACAGGTTACTACTGCCTTTACCAGCAGAACAAGAAAAGAAAAACAATTCTGAAGGGGGAAGAGGCAAGGGCTTTTGTTACCACGTAAACAACCCTTCCATCCAAACCCGCCTCGTACGTCAACGCCCGCAAGCCCCCCCAAACCCCAAAGCTAACCCATGCGATGCGGGGGAGGAAATGAACCAAAGCTCACGATCTGCGATGACTCTAAGCGTTTACGGGAAGGTCGACGCATGGACGTGGAGAAGAAGAGACCAAGCTTTATTGCCCAGTCTTGGCTTTAATTGGACGACAAGGGTGAAATGCCGATCTGTAAGTTGGGTTATTGTGTCTCGCAAACAGGGAAAAACACCCCGAGTCAGCATTGCACTGCTATGGGAGGTAGACTAGGGAGCAGGGGGAGTATTTGCCCCGAGTGCAACCCATTTTGTAGGTCGAGGATCAGCCTGAATGGCTGTTGTGTTCCGAATCTGACATGAAAAGAGCCGATCCTTACTTTGCAGCGTTTGATGGCGTCCAGTATTTTGATCCCGTCCCAAAGCCTCGGCTTCCCTGTGCGACGGTGCTGCAGCCACGAACCTCCACGAGCTTTGTTGATCACGAAAATGGAATCATCATAGCGAGTAAAAACACTCTCCAGTACCGAAGCTTCGGGGCACTGCTGCTGCTGAGTGACAAACCCTGACTCCTCTAGCGCCTCGCCCTCCCCCTCAAAGCATCGTGAATGGACTTGTCATCGGATGTAGCAGCGCAACGCTGACTAGTGCTGATCTCGTAGTCCCGGGAGTCACTACTTAAAACAGAAGCGTAATTGAGCAGGTGATTAGTGATTATCCCATTCCCCCCATTTTCTTGGCTGACACAATGCAACACCAACACTCCAAGTTTTTTGGGGATTAGAGGCTGGACTGTTCCCTGTTGGTTCTGGCGTTTTCTGAGTTCTGATGGATTCTGTACCCGGGAGAGGGGTAAGCTTCATGGCTAAGCTTAAAAGACTACGTAGCAGTCTTGCTGAGTTTGGGCTGACAAAACATGCAGCGTCATCCACGTGGCAAAACCTTGAGATGGTGGTTGCGTCGCGATATTTGTTTAGAGCTTGGCATCATCACTGAACCTACTCTTCTCAATATGCAGCGTAGATTTGCATCAATATTATCCCAATTAGTGTCGAGTGCGTGATTAACACAATAGCGGCCTCAGGGTGATGTTCTGAACTACTGAACAGGGACTAATTTAGGCTTGTGTTCACTGTAATCTTCCCCGCTCTCAACTAAACTCGTTAATTGGTGGCCATATCACAACCCCGAGTGAGCACTGCATACCGCCTCCATCTGCCGCACCTCCAAGGTTACATGGTCAGAATCGTCGTTGCATTCCCTCACATGGAATCAAAACATGGCCACTGGGATTATTCACTACTCGGAATTACGGCAAAAAGGAATGCAACACTTAAACACCCACTGTTTAGTTCTATTGCTGATTGGGAAGCCTCTGTTTCACTGTGCCACCGGACATCTTACGCTGCGAGGCCGATGCCGTGTAAAGGTTTATCAGTTCTGATACGCCAAGATACGCCAAGAAAGTGTCAATCTCATCTCTTCCGCAGCATCCGATGCGTGGCTCAGATCTTGAATGTCTGTGCTCCAACTTTGTTGCATTCCTTATGTCCGATGGTGGTTGGCATATCTTGAGTTGGATACACGATGCCATACACCCTCTGATTCAGTGAATGCCTATCATCTACCGGTAGACATCAAAACATTGTCACAAAGCACAAAGATCGCTTACAGATGAGCTTTGGCCGATCTAGACGCGTACGCAACCTGAAGTGTAGTATCGTGTAGTTAAACAAGATTCACCACGTGGATTCTAGAATTCTGGGCGCCAAGGTAGCCAAACGGTGATGCCGAGTGCCAAGCTGCGTCAATTACACATTCTATCGGCAGTTGCGCACGTTTTCTCGGCGGCTTGGTAAGATCAGGGAAAATATTAGAAATGAGAAGAATGTGTTATAGATCATGATTAACAGGCCAGGCTGCAGCGGAAGGGTATAGGAGACCCAACTGGCCGACGCCTAGAAAGGATCGCTTGAGGAGCTAGCTACCAAGCTCTTATCACAAGGCGACTAAATTCAAATCAGATAATCCTACAATTTTATGTGAATTCTTTTGTCAACGTGATTGCTGAATATGTCGCGGTTCCGTAGGCCATCTGGCTGGAGACTCGACAGTCTCTCAATCTTGGCACCTATGAAGGGCTCAGGTGCGTGCGCGCCTCAAGAAGAGCTCCTGCCCCTCAACGATGCCGAGGAACTCTAGTATACGTAATTAATACATAGGTATACACTAATGCTCTTGTATGAGCTAAATGGAAGGTTAATCTTGATGATTCATGAGGTCTATATAGGCTTCTGTGGCAAAGAGATCTCAGCAATGATCAAACATCAAACAACCATGAAAATGGCGTAAAGCTTTTTAAAAGGCATTTAAATATTCGTCTCACATTCTTTCGATTCACTATCACCTCCCTATCCTCTTGTGACTGTGCCCTTGTAACTCCCCTCGATCAAACCCCAAACCGGCACCAGCCAAAACACCTGAGAATGCTATGCAAGTACTATAATTATCATAAACATGAGATCATAACGTTCGTAAATGATTGACGTGAAGTGAATTCTTTCCTCTTCCAGCCCTTTCTAAACTCCTTCTATGTCTTCAAGATGTTCGCGGCAACAACAATACCACGAGCAGTCTTCTTGACCCATTCCTGAGCCACAGAAAAGTCACCATCTTCAGCATACTGAACACCCTCGGTGATACCAGGGAAGGTCACAGCAGCGTAGCCAGTATCAAGGCCAGGGGCGTTCACGACGTGCTTATAGAAGTCACGGTCAGGCAGGCCGCCTTGAGAGATGAAACCTCGCTGGAAGTCGCGGTACTTATGGTTGACGACCTTCTTGAGGACATCATCATCGCGCTCGCGTGCAAGATTCTCAAGAGCTTTGACCTCATCAGCACTCTTTTTGAAGTGCTCAATGGCTTCGTCAAGCTCGCCAAGATCAAGATCGGCATCCTTGCTCTCGGCATACTCTGAGAGATCCTCGTAGTATGCACGAAGCTCCTTGGCATAGTTCTGAGTGTCAAAGGGAAGAATATCATCAGTAGCCAGGTGGTAAGCAAGCAGCGACAGATATTGACCCTGAGCGGTATGGACATGGAATCCGGGGTCACCAAAGGTCGACATCCAGTGATAGGTGTCGTAGTTGGAGTGATAGTGCCAGATAGGGTCACCAGCACCTCCACTGCTTCCAGTATCAAGAGAGCTGATACCGCGGTGGAAGAAAGCAGTGTAATCGGAGCCAGAGCCGAGGATCTCAATGTCTCCCTCACTGGCAGCATGCCAAGCATCATAGAGTGACTGATTGAAGCCACCGAAGTTGGGATCAACGACCTTCTTGAGAACTTCGGTAGCAAAGGTATGAAGCTCAGGTGAAGCACCAAGGTTAGGTCGAGGACCGCTGACGGCGACATCGATGTTCAGATATGAGACAGCGGTGTCGGTGAGCCAATTGACATGCTCCTCAACCCACTCAGTAGAGCCAATGATACCCCATTCTTCAGCATCCCAAGATGCTAGAACAATGTTTCGCTTGGGCTTCCAGCCTGAATCAGTGAGCTTCTTGAATGCGCGAGCAAGTTCGATGAGGATTGAAGAGCCAGAGTTGGGATCTCCGTTACCGCCCTAAACAGTCAGTGATGAACTTTGAGTATCTACTTGCAGCTCTACTTACGACCATCCATGTATCTCTATGGTTTCCAATAATGATAGTTTCGTCGGCATTGGTTCCGTTGATGACTCCAATGACATTGTGCACTGGCTCGATAGAATCACGAGAGACGGTGCTGAGAGCGAGCTTCACGCCAGGCGCAGGACCAGAGCTGTAGTCGGCATCGAGACCGCCTGTCCAAGCAGTGCGGTTTACCTTCTCAGCGGTAACACCATGGCCATTGAGAGCCTGCAGCAGAGGCTGAGCAGCCGAGTAAGAAATGGGCAGAGCTGGGATCTTGGCAATGACCTCAGAGATATCCGCTCGCGGTGAATCTTTCTTGGAGGGGTAGCCCGGAGTTGTAGGATCGCCGGTACGGGTAGACAGGAATAGCGTTGAGCCCTTTTGGACAGAGCTGGGATTTCTGGCAGGGCCATCTGAAATTCAGTTAACATCGGCTCCTCAGAGCTTCCATGGGAGAAGTCTTACCTGGGTAAGCCTCGTACCCGTTCGCAACTGTGATGTTTCCATCATCGCCAGGGTCGGTAAAGATAATGGCACCAATGGCGCCGTGGTCTTGAGCATTCTTGACTTTGAGACCACGGAACAAACCACCATATTTGATAAGAGCAATCTTGCCCTTGATATCGACACCAAGCTCGACTAGTCGATCGAAGTCGTCAATTGAACCTCGGCTAGGGTTCAAAAGTCAGTGATCAATTTCCGAATGCCTTTGGAACTTCACTTACCCCGCGTAGACATATTCGGCAGAAGCATTTCCAGTCGGTGAGTACGCCAACCAGGTCTGCTGTGAAAGCACATCCCAGCCTGTTACATCATCTTCCTCAAGTACCTCCTCCTTGGTGTTCACCTCGGTCGTTGTACCGTTGGGGCCGGTGAAGTAGAGAGATGAACTGACTGGATATCGGAGGAACACATGGTACTCCGCCAGATGCGCATCAAACCCGCTTTCGGACCAACGATCAGCGGTCCACTGGGCAGCTTCTTTTCCATAGCCGGCCAACTTATTCTGGTGACCGTAGTAGTCAGACCACTTGTCAATTGACGAATTGTCAAAGGAATTGACAAGAAGAGTTTCTTCCTCGGTCAAGACTGGAGGCCAATCGGCATTGCGCTTGGTCAGTGGCTGGCGATGTGTATGTCGCTTGCCCAAAACAAGATCGCGCTGGCAAGCAGATGCGCCAGCAGCGAAAGCCGCGATTGTCGAGAGCTGTCGGAAATGCATATTGAAGGCTCAATGGCAATCGAACTTCGCAACACTTGGCCTGGGAGGGGAAGTGGTCGTGGAGCAATGGGAAGCTTCGGATATAAATGCAACTCTCGCAAGCATGACCAACCCCATTCTGCAGTGTCATGTTACCTTACAACGGAACCATTGCATAAACAAACACTTAGGTCCTTGGTATTCCCAACAAACAGGATCCCATCTCGGGCCAAGCTCGCCTTTGATTTGCCAAAGCTCTTATCATGATGGATGAACTTCCCTTCCCAGTCGGTAAGCTTACGATCCTGAGCTCGGGATAGCTCTCGCGAATGTCGTCATGCCTTGCCGTTGTAACCCTCTTGGGAAGCTACCCAGGTTCGGCCAATGGCTGAGCTGGCTTGGCTACTTGGCTTTGCTGCGGGGAGGGATCGGCGTGTTTATTCACCTGCCTGATGGGGTTTGATGGGTAGAGATTCTTGCGTAACGACTGTCTTGGACGTGGGATAATAAGCTTGACTTTTGGGTAATCAAGCTTAACGTTTCCCCGCTCCTACATGGAATGGGCTGCCTGAGTCATTGACGGGCTGATGTCGGCAACATCATGATCTTTTTCGTCAGTTATCGCGTGCTCGCGCAGTACATGTCCCTGAGAAACTAGGACCAGAAGATGGGATACGCGACACGTTTTTGTGTCGCGTTGGAAATGTGTGACCAGTAGAAGTCTGAACGACTGTCATAGCTCACAATTGTAATCCTGCAATGCCGACAGTTTGTGGATCAATTGAGCTCACTAGCGCTAGCTTACGATTGAGTTCACCTAAGTACAGTTGACAGCAGAGGTGGCGCAACGGAGACCTATCCTAAAGTACAGTAGAAGTTCTAGAAAGGTTGAATGCGAAGATAATATGACTTGGGATGGGCCTTTGCATGAGAACCAAGCTCCTCTCGGATAACAATTCTGCCAGACTCAAATGAGCCGATTCAATGGAGGAACAGCAGCCAATAACAGCACTGATTTGCTGCGAGAAACAAGTAAGAAGTGAATATGAAAACGAAAGGGTATCTTTTTGGATACTCAATTACTTCCACTTAATTGGCATCAATCTCTCTAGGTTCCCTCTGCTGGAAT
>JABEEJ010001120.1:0-11632 GCA_013363135.1 Fusarium brevicatenulatum | reverse complement strand
GCTCACAGCCACAAATCTCAATTGCGTTCCGTCATGCGTTTACCTTTCCTGGTAGACATGTATTTTTTTTATTTCACTACTAAGAACAAGTAACTTAATTGGTCTTGTTCGTGGCATTATTCAACCTCACATTTTGGACACCAAAACAAGCCGTTCCTCCTCAGTTTTTACCAATCAGGATTAAATTCACTAACTACTCGAGCCAAGTAAGCGTCGAAAAGCTTCGCGACAGCGAATCCGAGCTTTGTGAGCGTATTCTCCGCGAGGGCATACGACCCTTTCCTTTCTTCCTCGTATGCTGTGGCGCGCATATTCAATTCCCTTTGCGTCTGTAGTTGTCACTTATAGCCCTGGCTCTGTCGACCGGCAAATCGGAGCACTCTTTTTTTTTCACCTGCACGAGCTCGTTGGAAAAGCGACCGTGATGAAATTGTCTGGGAAATGCGAAAACCGCCCCCTCTCAACACCTTTCGTCACCGGACACCAGCTAAGACTCACTTCTTGACCTTTTGACCACTTGTATACTTCTTTTCGCCGGACACTCTTTAGCCCTGGTCGTCGAAGTCGACCCTTGAAAGCACTTGCAGCAGCATGAGCTATTAACCAGCAAAGGATGTCTTGTCTCTTCGGATAACTTTAAAACTGGCAATCACTAATGATCAGAAAATGAAGGCATCGAGTCCCAAGAGCCAAAAGATGATGATAGAGGCGAAACATTGATTCGTGGAGTCTCTGCTGAAGCTAGCCAAAGGGAGAACAGAAAATTGAGATAAATCGTGACAACTTGAAGCATTGACTATTGATTGACCCAGGTGAGCGACGGCCCAGTAAGCAACCGGGTAAATATCATGCTCCAGACTGAAGCCCTGGGATTTAATGGTAGCTGGCCGAGGGGAGCATAGGACTACAACCCTGCAATATAATTCGAGAGCTGCAGAGCGGTCCGCGATAATGACGCGGTGGTCGAGCATCATTCAACCCGTTGTTGAGTGTCGCAGGGAGTATCTCGACCATTTTACTAGAGGATGGGAAATCTGGCAATTGCTTGCATGAGGATAAAAATAGATAAAAATAGAAACCAGCGCAGTTGCTGAGAGTTCACAGGGCTCAACCAAATTGATGGATGTTGGGCGCACCACAATCAGCCCTGGCTGTAGGCTTTCCCGGCTATAACCAGCTAGTTAACCTTGAGTGCGCTGGCACTGAGCTTTTGGCCTGCTGCAACTAATTATGCTAATCAACGTCGTTCACGCTGTCGTATAGGCACTTATCAGTTTCAAGCTCGCGTGTGAGTGTCTCGAGGGAGGGAATAGCTTCAACTCAACAATCATCTTGCCGTCGTCCAACAGTCACTCCAGCGATCGAAGAGATTGCCGCTCTCTAAGAGCCCACGAGAGTAAGAAGCAGACCTCATAAGCGGTAGCTAGTCATGCTGCTAGGATATACAACCAGACGCCAGCTAAAATGTAAGCAATTAACCGTTAATTTTACATTTAGTAGCTTTCTCCGAAGACAGCATCTAGGCTAAGCTACGTAACAGTACTGAAAAAAAGAGTTGTACTGTCACATATCCCGGGGAAACTCTACTACAACCAGAAGTAGTTTAACATTTCATAAAATTTAGACTTGAGGTCAGGGAATGTTTAGCTGATTGTTAAGTTTGTATGTTGCCATGTGTTCACGTTTTTTATCAGTTTGAGTGTATGGAGCGTGACGATGTAAAGAGACACCAACGATATTGAACACAATCTAGAATCAAGTTAAAAAAAAGGGCTGTGCTAGTAATTTAAAAGCTGCCATTGGGTGTCCAGCTCTCCCCATAGTGGAATGGTAATTTGGTTCTGGGTCCAGTTACTTGGAATTCTCGTTGCGTCAAACTAACACTAGAGTGCCAGGTACGCAGCTTTGACTTTGGACAACACACTGTTCACTCCGCAAAAAAAGTATAAAAAGAGCTATTATAAGTCTTGAAAAGTAAGCGATACTCTATAAGTCTTGTGAAAGCTCTAAATCAACCAGAATACGCGTTGTTGAGGCTTGAAAGCGATCCAGGGCTCCTACTGGAAGTTGCCTAACCTAAAGACCCAGCTTATTCCGCATTCCCATCATAGTTCATCGCAATTCCATCAACACGCGGCAGCTAGAGAATGCCCATTACCAGTTTATTTAAACAACTTCAGAGTGTCATAAACTGTCGTCTACGTGTGCGTGACAGAACTTTGCCTTGCCGATTGGCGTTGGGGGTTTATGAGAGCTTTAAACATCAGCAAAAGGTAAACCCGCAGGCGAAGAACAATTACAAAGTCATCACGATCCGAATCAGTTCCGAGCCTAAATGTTTCACTAGGAGAGCCCAATTCACTGCTAAACAATGCGTTTAAAGGATTGTCTTTTCCGTACATTGAGATGCGGAGCCAGAAGGAAACGTGAATACTTGAAAACCTAGATTGTGATTTCATACTAACTAACTACATAAACGATCCTTCCAAGATATGCCCATGGTCAACATATTTAAAACAACTTCTCGATGACACTGAATAGCTCAGAGACACCATCCTCCCCAATGTTGTCCTCCAACCATCCCTCTGCCTTCTCAACCAGCATTTCCCAAGTATCCATCTCCTCCTGCAGCTTCTTCTTGAAGAACAAAACCGCACACGCTGTAGCCAGAACATCATCCTTCTCCGAATGATCCTTGACTGAAGCCGGCAGTGTCAACTTGGAAACCTGGTCAGCGGTCACGCCGAGAACACGCTCCAGGTCGGAACTCCAGGACCAGCTACCTGCAAAGGTCTGAAGAGTAGTCAAAGCTTGCAATGGCTCCATGTCGCTGATGGTCTTTGTCTTCGGAGCTGTAGCAGAAGTGGAGGCAGGCACGGAAAAGAGAGCAGAGGAGGTAGCTGGCGCAGGAGCAGAAGGTCCGTCGTCGAAAAGTCCGAATCCCATGTCTTCACCAGACTCTTCCGCTTCCAGTTCTTCCTCAAGTGGCATAGCTGCAGCCTCAGCCATATCTTCTTGATACTGAGAAAGAAGGTCTTCATCAACTGCAGCCGCGGGAGGCGCGAGTGCTGCGGCTTGAACAGTTGGTGCTGCAGGTGCAGCGGGAGGTGGTGGTGGAGGTATAGGAGCACTGCCAAACAAGCCTCCAGATGTGCCAAATGATCCTCCCGGCGCGCCTCCGAAAAGACTACCAGATGATGCACCAGATCCTGGGGCGAAACCGAGGGCTTGGGGGCGTGAGTTGCCGAACGGTCCTCCGCCAGTGTTGGAAGACCCGGAACTTCCGAAAAGGCCACCACCTCGACCCGCTGAAGAAAGGTCTCGGCTACGAGTTCCAGATGAACTCAAGGATGCTCCACTAGAGCCCCCGAAGGTTGAGGCACTCCTGGTATCCGGCTGGTTTGATTTGCGAGCACGGCTGAGAAACGAGAGAAAAGGTTTGCCGCTGCTTGGTGCTGGTGCACCGAAGCGAGCAGTCATCATTTGCGGCATGTTATGATGTCGAGCTTCATCAGGTGCAGCCTCATGGACTTCTCCTCGCTCAACTTCATTTCCATTGTCCTCAACAGCGACGAACGAGCACCACTTGCCTCCAACCTGATACTTGACACCAAGACGCACGGCTTCACGCTCGACCATGTCTGAGAAGTGGCCATCGTACTTGTCCTTGATGAGTTTGCCGTCCGAGTCCTTGGCGTGCTTGAGCCATCCCCGGCCTTCTTCAAGTTCCTTGACTTCCTTCCGTGCTGCGAGTTGATGAATCACAGAGTCCTTCTCGGCGACTACTGTGATTGGGATCTCGAGTTCTAGAGGGCCATGGCTTGAGGTGCCTCGGAGGATGACAGATTTGGGTTGCTGTGAAGGAGTATCCTCGGAGAGAAGGACGTACACGGTGGTACGGTTGAAGGGAAACAGAGGAGGAATAGTGCCGGGTGTCTGAAGATAGCGAGGGGAAGAAACATCAGGAAGATGGTCGAACTTGTTGTCAACGTCCGGGGCATCGGCCATCTCAGTATCGTCATCATCATTTGCAGATGCGTCAAACAATGATATAGGCTTCTTTGGTGCCTCTACTTCCTTGGTCTTTTCTTCACCCTTGGAAGCATCAATCTTCAACGCGTCAACGACCTTCTCAATCAACTCAAAGTCATCTTCAGTCGAAGAATCTTCTTTGTCATACTTGATCTCCAGAGAATAATCGGAAATATGAGGAAACAATGCTCCTCGAAGCATGCGAACCACCTTCTTGTCCATCTTCTCATCATCAGCAACCGTCTGAGCAAAGCCGTTACCAGCCCTGGCAATACCCTCAATCAGAGATGTACTGGCACCTGCTCCGATACCAAGGGAAAATACGCGCGCAGCACCTTTACTGTCAGCCACTTCCTTGTTGATTAGCTGGAAAAGACGATCTTGGTCCCAGATCTCGCCGTCTGTGAGCAGGAAGACCTCGAGGTTCATGTCCTTGTAGCGCTTCTGGAAAGTAGCCTCGAATGGCTGGTACATCTCAGTGCCGCCATAGTCGCTGTCAAAGGTCTCGACGTGCTGAACAGCCTTGTCGAGTGTCTCCTGGCTGTAGGACTGAGACCGGTCCCAGAGGAAGCTGAAGTGAGAACCGAAACTGCAGATATTGAACTTGACGCCAACGGGAAGCGACTTGAGAAAGATCTGAAGAGCTGTTTTGAGGCCAGGGATCTGACCACCCATACTGCCACTTCTGTCGCACACGAATACAATCTCTGGCTTTTCGGCAGGCAGTTTGAACTTGGGGACAAGCGTGGTCATGATGGCGCGTTGGTTCGGGATGGTGGGGTGAGTCTCCAGAATAGCCGATGGTTCTCCCAGTTTTGTGGCGACTACCTGGACAACAAAGTCTTGTTCCAGATGAGTAGTGCCCTGTTGGAGGGTAGCAGAAGCTCTCTGGAGGGAGGGGTCCTCAGACTTCGTCGTAGAAGTAGTGCCGATCTCAACTGAAAGAGGGTGAGAAGGAGACTGAATGGATTTGATAGCTGAACCGTCAGGCATCTCTGCATCGATGGTGAAAGAGATTCCCCCTTTTTGTACGACATTAGACGAGGGGAGGGATTGAGAATCACCATATCGTGGAACAATCTCTGTTGGGATCGTAAAGCGAAGACCATCGACTTGAGCATCATGCTTGAGCTCTCCAAGGTACGTGATGTCAACCTGCACCTCCTCACCAGCGGGGACATTTCCAATAGTGGTAGTGAAAGTATCAGCTGCTTCAAGCGACTGCTTGAACAGACCGGCGGTTTCTCCTCTGGCTTTGGCTTCATTGTAGACTTGCTGCGCCTTCTGTCGTTCCTTGACTACGCCTTTGATGACACGAGAGCCAACGGTGCAGGTGAAAGCGACGACGGAGACACCGTCGTAGAGAGGGAAGACATAGCGCAGTTCATCGATAGCTTCGCCGGTGGGATTGACAAAGGTCTGAGTGAGGTTGGTGCGAGATGTTGTGGCGAGGATAGTGGTGTGAGCCTTGATCTGGACCTGAGGGAGGTACCTGGGCGTGTCTTGGATGAAGATGTAGCAGCCGCATGGGGTCGTGGTGACACGTCTGCCGATTCGTGAACCACCAAAGAGTGACATGCTGTTTTTTGGTCTCGATGATAATGATGATGCGGGGTAACTGCGCTGTTGACTGGTGCTGTCAAAGACTCAAGTCGGCGGCGTATTCAGGTGAGAGAGTGAAGTGTTGTAAATAAAGCAGACGTTGGAGTTGGCGAACTGCAGGTCGTAGCGATAGCACAGTGAGGCGCAGCACTTTAGCCTGATCCTGAGATGATACGTGATGATGTCGATGAGGAGAAGTGGTTTGAGGAGAATAGAGTAGTGAGAAGTGCATCTTATATGCAGTAGAGATACTGAAGTGAGTCAGCCCGGGTGTTTGTGCCTCAATTGACGTCGATGGCTGCCTTGCCTGCCTGTGATTCTGCTTAGCCGATTGATTGGCTGAAATCATTCGAGACTATCATCTGATTGGACGAACGAGCCACAAATCTGTTGCCTGCTACGCCGAGCTTCATCTTTCCCATGTAATTACCAGGTTTCCGTGCCTAGAAAATATTTCTTCAACGATTATTATTAATTCAAGTATGCTTTATTTGCCAGATGGTGTCTGCCTTGCTTCTCAATTGGCAGCTCACGGATAATTTTCCGGCGGGAGGGAACCTGCGCCAAGGTACGGCCACCATTGCTAGGTAGCTCGGCCTGTATCGGGTTTGGTGACAAACCTGGGATTCTGCCTTGGCTGAACCCTTGGAGCATTTTGCGTTGAGGAAATGGCCTGCACGGATTTGGCCGTGCGAATGCGACTAGCAGCTTTTGATTAAGGTGCACTCAATGATTCCATGGCCAATTCATCTTCGGGCTTTTCTAAACTTGGGGCATCCAAGTACTAAGCGCTTAGCAACTCTACGCATTTCCTTGACTTTCCAACCAGGCCAACAAAACATCAAATCCAGTCCAGTTGCGAAAACTGTCCGAGGGAATAGGACCCATCATGGCCGTCATGCCATCAGTGCAACCTCTCTGAAGACTCTATCAAGATGCTTCGCGGGACATCGAGCTTCAGTCCCCAAATTCGGCAGGTTTGGCACAACACGCATTACCCCAAGACTCGTACTGGGTCTTACGTGGAATGCCTCCTGACTAGCCCCTCAGACGAGTAGGTGCGCTAGTGGTGAGACTTGACGCCAGCCATCTGACTGTATCCGCTATGCTTTGGACAGAGGCTAGACGACCATCTGGAAGTGCGTCGGAGGCGGGGAGCTAACCCCTTGACGCAGCTTGAAGGTCAGAACTAATAAGCCTGAGCCTGTATAGATCATGACCGCCGTTGGTGTTCCGCTCCGCATTTGGAGCGCCTACGGATCGAATGTGCAATCGTTTGTACCATTGCCGCTGGTCCAGCTGCTATAGCCCTATCCCAGTACGTCAATGCGGACTCCTACGAGGCTGAAGTGCTTTCAAGAGTAGTATAGTCTGAATTTAAGTTCTTGCTTCTACATTGGTGAATTGGCCTGTTGTTGATGTGCAACAGATGATAGAATGTCGGAGTGAGGACCACCAATTCAGTTTACCATGTCGAGAAACCCGTATCCAAGACGAGATACAACTTGCATTAGGTGAAGACATGGTAATCTCCGCGACGTAGAGATAGGATCTTGTGGTCCTGAGGCTGCCGATATACAGGTCTGCGTCGTGATCCAGACGCAACTTCTCAAGGGTCCTGTCAAATCGAAACTGACCCAAACACTCCCGGTGACCGTTATCGTATTCTACCAAAACCCCGATGATTGGCCGATGAGCAAGTGTTGTATCCCGGCAGAGAGTAATATTCATAAGCCCTGCCATACTACAGGATGAGAAAAACCATGGCTCAGTGTTCGTTGTCCAAAAGTACGGAGCGCTTGGCACCAAGGAGGCTGGGAAAGGGCGTTGAGAAGGCGGTTCAATAACATCGCATGCAAGATATCTGATTGACTTTGATTTCACCGATGACGAGTCGTTGAACCAAACCTTTGTCCCACTTTGTGCAGGTGTAAGGATTCTTTCAAGCTCTAAGCAAGACTCTGGAGGACCACTCGTTCCGAAAAGAGTATTTCGTCCTCTATTGGTCGTGAACTTGGAGAACGTCAGTTCCGCATGTCATCACTTGTTAGAAGGCAGCAGCCATCATCTTACCACGAAACAAGCCGAGGGCCGATTTCCTGCACCCAGTCCATACCTTCGACATATCTCAGTCACATATTCCCCATCATCTAGAGGCATATGAATAAAGAAGTCGCGGGGGAAAGCGCCATCCATGTCTGCATAAAAGCTGGTATCGCCGCGCCCGTGAGCATGGATCATTGCAACAGATGTTCCACCTGTCACTGCCGTGTATCCTGTTGTACCACTGGCATTACAGTCGAAGGACATCATCTTGATTCCCTCGGGGAAGACATCAATTGGCTCAAGTGTCATGATATCAATGATGTTGTCTGGGTGCGAAGGATCTGCCCAACCAACATAGCTGCCGCTGGCATCCGGTCTAGTCTCATCAGAGATAGCAATGTTTCTCAACTTGATACCCTTCCAAAGGTTAAGATGAAGATGTCGATCGGCAGATCTTACTTACATCAGACTTTATTGCAATCTGTTTCGTATCGTTCGAGGTATCGAGAACCCTCCACCATGACTTCGTGATTGGTGTAGGCCCTTCTAGCGGGGAATCCACACCACAGAATATGACAGACCGAATCCCACGATAATCTTCAGCAATCCATATTTTGTCAATTGACTTACCTTTTTTGCTCAGTAGCGTGGGGTGATCTTGATCGCCGGAATCTGACGCCGTATTGTTAAGGCTCTTGACATAACGCACTCCGTCGACAGCAGTATAATTGACGTATATATCTCGCGTAATGTCGACGACGGTATCAGAGACCGCGGTGCCGAAGGACTGCTCCTCAGCTGTGATGGCGGCACATTCACGCACAAGATGGCCGGCAATCGTCATTAGAGTCTCGGGAGGAAGTCTGATCTGAAGTTGGTCTCTAAGCTTCGGGGCCAGCAGGTTCTTGATTCGATGAGAGCGTCGACTGTTCTCGCTCGCGGGCGGTTCAAAAGCCCATTCTCCAGCGGCGACCAGGGCGTCCGATATGTCATAGAGCCTAAAGCAGAGGCATTCATGATGAAAGAATGGCACACGGCGACCTTGCATCATGCATCGGCGTCTTGCGCAAGTATGCAGATTGATCCATTCGTAACTATCGTGTACAGTTTCAGTCATACGGAGCTTGAAATCCATGGAAAACCGTTGACTTCCGATATCTGCTTCTGTGTAAGCTAGAGGTCAAATGATATGGATCGATAAACACACGGGAGATCACCAAGTCGCCTTCCTGTAACTCGAATCGACAGAGACGGCATCTTGTATCTGCCATACAATAGTATGGCGCATCGTGCGGTGAGTCCATGACTATCGTTTCGCAAGGCCGAGATGATGGAGCTTGAGCTAAGCGCCGATGGTGGCTGCCCGCATCACCGAACGGTAGTGGGTCCATTTGAGCCGGGGCCCCGCCGAAAGGTTGATCCGTGGCTTGACAGTAGCCCCAGGCTCTCAATCATCATCACCGAGTAGTCACGGGGAGATAATAAAACTTACGACTTCCATGTTGACTAATGAAAAGCTTCATTTAAAGTTAGTACGCGGAATAATTTTTAAATTTCCGTACTATTTATCTTATTGTGGAAAGAAACTTTTACCTCCTTTTGGCAGGACATCCACCTTGGCGAGATAGTTCGTTTCGGGTCCTGAGCAAGGCCTCATGGTCAATATAGTTTTTGGTCCCCTCCAATCCAAAGCTCAACAGGACTGGACCTGAGGTCATATTTGATTGATTGGCTAACACATAAGCCTTGGGTGGCTCAAGTCTTCGAACCTTCTATCTTACATCGTGCAAAAGAGGAGAACTCTACTCACCCACATATTAAAAAATATCCACAGCCATGGGACGTGGAGCGAATTCTTCCCGTTTAATCTATTTCTATTTTCATTTCTTATTCAACAAACTTGCTGCGGGTATTTGAAAGACGAGCCCCGATCCATCATGAATCTAGTACTCATAATACGAAGCTGGCTCCAAGCATTGTTTGGCCTCTGTCTTGCGGAGCCGAGGCCGTCAGGTGAGTAAAAGATATTCCACACTCCTATAGCATTAACCAATATCGCCCGTAGAAATTGATCTGACCGGCCTATCTACTACTCTGGCCCGAAGCACAAGACCCGAACCCATGGAGCTGAACGGGCTACCGGACGAGGTCATGATTCTTATTGTTCATCATATCTACCAAGGAACTGACCGAGCCTCCATATTCGCCTTCTTTGTGCTTCGTCAAGTCTCCAGACGTTTCAGACGACTCACGCAAGATCGTGAATTTCTTTCACACGTTTTCTCAAATAAGGACTGCTGCAGAGTATGTTCGCGACCCACTGCTCTGTGGCGAGTATGTGATGACAATCCACCCCCGTTCAATACATTCTGGTGGCCGAGCCCTTACACCTACTCCGACGAAAGGCATTGCTTTGGCCACAAAATCAGCAGAGAAGACTCAAAAGGGCTCGGCGACCTTATTCGAAATGAGAATCTGTGTACCGCATGCAAAGAAGGTCTCTACGCTCGCAAGAGACAGGGAACGTCACTAAGCTGTAAATTTGCAGCCCGAAATGGAAGAGACTGGGAATTCTGTGAGGCCTGTAAAGTCAAGCATCCGTCTTCATGCTTTTCTGCTGGTCAGAAAGTATGTATTGCAAGGACAGGTTATATCCGTCTCTGTGAGCACAAGATAATCTACTGGAATGACTTTGAGAGCCTCCTTAGAGACCCTGTTCCGCATGGGGGAGCAACACACAGACACGTACTTACGGTCTGCCGTCATCCAAGTCACCGCACGCCTTGTTCTGTTGGACATTACGCCGCCCCAATAGCTACACTAGTCCGAAGTAAAGATCGGTACTACCTGAGTCTTAACTACGACACGTTTACAAATCCCAATCTGGCTCCAAAGCAGAACCTCCATCGTTACAGCAAGAAGGAAGGAACGCTATACCTTCCGTTCTCCACGATCAAACAAGCCATTCAGCCTGTTCGACAAAAGTGCGCGCAATACTTTGCGCCAGATCGTCTATCCGGGTTGCTACCTGAGATTGACTGCATCTACATGGATCAGAGCTCCTCTAGTTCTGGTTTAGTCCGGTTGTTAGACCCTTGGCTGCTCTGGAGAGAAGTAAGATACCATTGCACTCCTGGGTCGGTTTCTTCGTCAATTAAAAGTCGGCCTTGCCCGCAGCGCAACCACAAAAGAAACAATTCGTGTATCAGTCTTCACTACAGCCGATTTATAATGCTCAACATGCATCCACCCCGGAAACTGCCTCGTCTAAATCTACCAAGTCATGAGTGGTTTCATGAAATCAGACGGGTGTCATACTTATACAAAGGGCCGCCTTGCGTTGCTGAAACATGCCATGACCCAAGCTGTCGGAACTATTACTCAATGACAAAATCCTCATCACATCCTGCAGTTAGCCTATCGAGACCACCAGAATGGTCGATTTCGGATTGGTTCTGAAACCTGGGGGCATCCAGTTCTGTCGGTATCGCTACGAGACTCGTAGTAATCTACTAGATAGCCCCAGTGCAGCTGAGAACCTGCTCGCCCACCTATCAATACCTTACCTGGTTTTTTACAAGAAGTATGAGTGCCAGAGCGGGTTTAGGTAACCGTCAGATGACCCCCTTAGCAACTCTTAAGAATTTGGTATACTACGTACATTTTGTTTACTAGAGTCATTGCAACTTGATAGGCCTGATAGCTGATGCCTGCATCGTGCGCCTTACTCATGCTCTCTCTCATGTAATCATATGGCCCATCGCAAGGCAAAGCTGTCACTCTGACATTACCAAGCTGAATGCTTTAAGCTTCAACGACTGACGAGAGAACGCAATACCGTACTGCTTCGTCCATACGTCGGACTCTATTGAAGTCGGATCCTCAAGACGTCAGTTCACTTGGCTTGGTGCCCATGATCGCTTGCTATAGCCTAGTCACTACTATAGATTGA
>JABEEJ010001119.1:0-22631 GCA_013363135.1 Fusarium brevicatenulatum | reverse complement strand
TCCAAAGCCCCCTCATCCTCAGCCTCCACCTCCCCCACCTCAGACGCCGCCCAAAAAGCAGCATGCCAACTCCCCCTTCGCTTCACCAACTTCGCCCTGTACTCCGACACAGGCTGCCAGAATGTAATCTACGACCCCTTCATGCTCACCTGGGATCCGTGCAAGCATTACCAGTGGACAAACGCCCTGGCGAACGGTGTTATTTTCCAGAGCATGAGATGGACGGGCGGGAGTAATGCGCAGGACTTTTATGCTTGTCAGCAGGGGTTTGGGTGCGATCATAATGTTGCGAGGATTGCGCAGCAGAGCAATGTTTGTTCGTCTGGTGGAGGGCTGCACTTTGACAAGCTTGCTGTTAATCCTTAGATGAGGATCTGTGTGACTGGATGTGATATGAAGCTGTAGTGGAAGAAGCTGGTAGGGGAGGATTCAGGACTGCCCGCATCATCAGTGGGCTACCTAATGGCCATAAGGCGGTTGAGGTAGAATGTCCTGATATTGGTGATTTCGATAATAGCAAAACATGACGGGGTAACAAATGTGCGTCTTCAGAGGTTACCTACTGTACCAGAGTACCATACTAGTCAGAGTTATTCACTAGAGAACGATTATGTCTACATGATTATATGAGATTCTATATAGCTATATAGTATTATTCTAAAGCCATCTCTTATTAGAAAACCACGATATAGGAGGACGGGAACCGACCTAAACGTAATATTGAATTGGCAAAATTCAACTTATTCTACATACTACTCTATTATGAGCCTCAACGGGCCAGGTCTAGCTTATAGCCATAGCTTCGGATATCCTTTAGAACCGATTCAACAGGAGTACCGTATGCTGTATCGAAGCCCGTAGTGTTCCTCGGATCATCTCTCCTTACACCACCTGACAACAGCAGCATAACGCGACCGTGAATGTCGAATAGAACGGACCCAGAGTCGCCACATTTGGAGAATTCGCTGCCATCAAGTCCTATGATGCACCATTCCTGAGATTCGAAAAGCACGCCACCAATAGGCTCGCGGATGACAGATCTGATTCCATTCACGCATCCGATGCTGAATCCGGACTTTCCTCCATGCATCAACGCAATTAAACCTCGGGGTGAGCCTGCGGCTTGGGCTTCGGTTTCCAGGTCATCCAGGGACATGATATCTGGTCCAATCGTGACTTCAGAGTTAAGCTGAAAGCCGATAGTGTCATGCACACCCTTAGACTGGAGTATCTCCTTAAATAGTCCTGTTACTGGGAGTTTGTTCTCAAGTCGAGATAATTCAGTCGTATGCTTATCTTTTGATAGCTTAATAAGCGCCCAGTCCATCAGCCTCCCCCCCGAGACCCTGAATGGTGGTGAAAACTCGACATGGCCAAAAGCAGAAAACTTCTGATCAGCAGGGTGATCCTCAAAAAGGGGCCTGTAGCCTTGAAATTTGGAAAGTGTCTTTATGTTCAACGTCTGTTGTTGCTCCCCGAAGGTGTTCTGAAGGTCTCCCTTGCGAAAAGTATTCACTACCGAGGAGAGATGTTCATCTTCGACTCTAAAAGAGTGTTGCATCTGATCGAAAGTGATTTGGCCTGGCTGAGTAATCTCGGGGGATGCTTGTCTGACTTCGGAGTTATCGAGAAGCTGTTCATTCTTGTATACAACGTGCCGACACGTCAAGGCATATGTGGTGGTGGTGTCTTGAGTATCACGAAGGTATAAGCCCTTAGTACCCTCTTTTATCCGGCTGTCAAGTGCCGCGATGTTGGTACCGATGTACTCCGTGAAATGGAATCTGTACTTGTAATCCGCCGCGTCGGTCAACGGGCCAGGTAGAAGTCGCTCGTTGTCAAGCGGGAGTGGCTGGTGCCCCTGTGATCCTTCTGGGGGACAAAAAGGGGTCGATATGGATCTGAAGGGTTTGCCCTCTTTCATTTCGACTTCTACATCCCCTAGACCCATATCCTCAAGGATTGACTTGCAACTGCAAACCGCCTTGTACCCCCGATTGAAACTGGTTGAGTTCTCCACGACAGAAATAAGCATCGTGACTGGACTTGCCGGTTCCTCCCCGGTCGATTTGACGTGGCTGTTATAGCGGACCCTCAGGATATCAATAGCTATCCAGTGCAAGTCACCAAGTGCTTCCATGATGCTGAGTTGTAGTGGGCTGTTGGGCTCATTCCATGGCTGTTGGATGGCGTGGCCTGTAGCAACTGCAAGTTTCTTTTCCTCTGGGAATCCAGAGTAACTGTCGCAAGACCAGGCCGTGATGCTCGAGCGTGCAACTAGGAGTGGAGAGCTTGGGAGACCATAGAAATAGCCCCGTCGCTCTTCTTCGCTGGGTGGTAGTGGGGACATGCTAGTGCTTTCTCGATCGACGCGACGCCCAGTTGAACAGGATGACCGTATTGACGATGTTTTGCTTTATAAAATGAGTGAAACTCACTTTTCTGCTTCCTGTGGTTTCCTTTCTAAGGAACTAAGGTAGACAGCGCAGTAGGGAGGAATAAAGAAGAATTTTCGGGGTGAGATCTTTAGTGCACCATGACCGACTGCTGGGGAGATTTTAAATAACATGCGTGTTGCGTGGCGAAAGTAAGTCAAAGGCCCTGAAAAGTGTTATTTGCAGTTGAGGCTTGTGGCTGAGAGCTTATTCCGGCAGAGAGAACCTAGAAAGTGTATACACAACCTTCTAGGAAGGCTAATGCTGGCGAAGACTATTGCTTTCTATCCACAGATTAGAAGATAAGAGTTCTTTATATTGAACTTAACATTGTGAATAAGGAGGTACCTAGTACCCTAGTAAGTCCTTACCTACTAGTAGGTGGGAGTCTCCTGGACGCAGCGATTAGGATAGGCCGGTCAGATAACCCGTGTCGAGTACAGCGAGCGCGTCCCCAGGAACGCAGAGGCACTAATGCCGTATTGTCGCTTTATCTAGTAGAGGGTAGGATTTCGACAAATTTGCTGTTAACCCTTAGATGCTGATTGTGATAAGAAGGTGTTGCTAGTCACTGTGGGACAGGGCAGATATATTCAGTCACAAATGGCAGGCCAATTAGTTAGGTGCTGGAGATGCGACCCACTCTCGCAAATACTTGCTCAGCCTTCAGTATAACTATAGCAAAAGATTAAATAAACGCTTGTCTACTTAGATCCGCCTATGCCTTCAGTTCTACCAGAACTTCAAAATGGCTATTGCTACCTTGGCCGAAGCAAGGATTCCATTCCTGCCAAGAAAAACTTTTGCCTTTAGTTTGTCATTGGGCGGAGTTACCGGACGAACATTGATAGAAACCCGATCTTCGTAAACCCGATGTTGATAAAAGCATTAAGGCTGACAAATTGACCACAGCGCAATTTGAGTCAACGTGATATAAACCAAGACACGGCGCTGAGTCTTTCGGTAAGTGTCGTTTTAGATCCTCTACTTCCTCAAACAGTTAATATTAACAACAAATATCATCCATCAATTAAACATCACATAATCTTACAGCATGTCGTCTACCCTAGAACCCAATATCGCCGCTGTTCTCCCCGTCAAACAAGGCCAACTGACGATCCAACAACTTCCTGTACCAACCCCGAATGAGGGCGAATTACTGGTACGCAATGCTGCCGTCGCTGCGAATCCATCAGACTGGAAATTCCAAGCCTTGGGACTCTCCAAAAGCTTCCCAGCGGTCCTTGGCAGCGACCTCGCTGGTGTCGTTGTATCAGTTGGCTCTGGTGTAACGCGCTTCAGACCAGGGGATCGCGTCGTCGGACTTGCGCTAGGTGTTCTAAGCGGGGACATGGCCAAGGCAGCGTTTCAGACGTATACTCTTCTCGATTCAGTTGCGGCCACTCACTTGCCGGACAATATCGGGTTTGAAGAGGGTTCTGTACTTCCCGTCGGTATACTCACCGCTGCCATCGCGCTGTTCGACGGTCTCGAGCTACCGATGCGCGAGAAAGCCGCCGAGGAGGACGGAGCGATTCTGGTGTGGAGTGGTGCTTCGGCTGTTGGCGTGTCAGCAGTGCAGATAGCGCACGCGCTGGGATGGCGTGTCTACGCTACTGCAAGTCCAAAGCATCACGAGTGGCTCAAGACATTAGGCGCGGCAGATGCATGGGACTATCGCGACCCGCAAGTCGCGCAGAAGATAGCACAAGCATTGAAAGCTTCCGGAACAAAGATCCGCGGCATCGTCGATACCAGGGCACAAGACAATTCCTTTGCATCTGTTGGTGATATACTCACTGCAGCTGAGCTGGCATCAGAATGCAAGGCCACTGCGGTGCAGCCGTGGCCGAAGGAAACGTCGCTGCCAGCTGGGATCGAAGGACACCATACCTCCTGCGTGGGATTCACCGTCAAGCATCCAGATATAGCAAGCTGGGTTTTCGGTGGTTGGTTGTCCAAAGCTCTTGCATCCGGCAAGATTAAGCCTGCGCCAAAGGCTCGCGTTATCCAAGGCGGCTTGGAAGCGACGCAGGAGATGCTCAACATGCTTAGAGCTGGGGCAAGTGGCGAGAAGTTTGTCTTAGAGGTTTAGATCATCCGCTGTCACACCTGCGAAAGCACTGTGTGACAGAGTAGAGGATCTATCTATCTATTGTCAAGAAAAAGACCTATCATTACATTTCATTCTTATCCCAAGAATATGTTACACTGGTAGTCTGGTACACAATGCCGTCATTGCTGCCAGCCCCCGGACTGGAAAATCCGCGGAACTTTACAGGAAGGTTTGGCCGCCGTGAAAGACAAAAGCGTTCGTGAATGACCACTCAGTCCGCCCTACGATTGATCAGTTGAATTTATAAGTGACTAGTAGAGTTATTAGGCTCAATTCGAGAAACATATACGAAGTTCTGTCTGCTAGGTTCTCTGCCGGAATAAGCTCACAGCCACAAGTCTCAACTGCAAATAACACATCAGAGAAACATATACAATTTAGTCTGCCGCCCTTCTCCAAAAATCGCTATCGTTGTCAATATCGTAATCGTCGTCATCATAGCTGTTGTTGTCATCGTCATAGCCATAGCCATAATCGTCGGAGTTATCATCACTGAGCCTTCTGTCCCAGTACTCCTCTTCCTCATTGGGATTTTCGCTTAGTACCCATCCACAACTCTTCATCTCCCTTCTAAGACTGTCACTCGGCCCATCCTCATATACCTCAAGAATGATCTCTGGTAAAGAAGGAATAGCTCTAAAGTGAGTGTTGACAAGATGTAGCGCCTCGGTGGCAATGCTGCAGTGGTCTAGATTGGCGAGCCTAACCTCCATACTCCCTGTGCTATGTAAGGACGTCCTAAGCGTGCTCAAGCTAGTGCAACTGCTCAGTATATTTCCGAGGATATTAACACTTTCCTCATCTATAGTGACATCACCAGGGTCTAAGTGGACAAATGCTGGGAAGTCGATGATGATATGGCGAATAGAGCTTGCATTACGGGTACCGATTTGCCGGAGGAAGGAAGCTATTGTCTCAGGATCGCGTCCAGCAAAATCGAAGCAATTTTGGCTGTAGAATAGGAGACTGGCTTCGTGGTGGACTGTCTTGCTGACGCGAAAAAGTCCCGTTACGACCTGTAAGCCACATCTGAGCCAAGGATCGACAGGCTCGGATTGCAGTAATATGATTTCGTATATGGCGTTTCGAAGCTCGCCAGAGAGACCGGAGAAGCTCGCGGGGCCGCTGGTAGTCATAGGCTGCCGATCGTTAGCTTTATAACTCAGAATGTCTTTCATAAGCATATATTACAGACATCAAGCTTAGTTGGGTCGAAAGAAGCAGACATGTTTACAAATAGGGGTTCTCATATAGGCGCTGGCTGTTATTATCTTGCCAATTGCTGAGTTAGAAGATGAATAAATGTTGATGTTTGTCTATTTGGGAGATAACCCCGCAGTAAGAGTAACGAAATCACGGGTTCGTGTAGCTACAGCATTGGCTACTGCTTATCTCGACTTTTCAGCTACCCCTCTCTTCGCCCGTGGCACCAGTCAGATCATCCTATGTGACTGGTGTCTCGTTACCCTGCCGTGGTTGGCCCTTATCTCGAGACGGAGTAAATAGCTTCCGAGGCTTATATGACATCATTCAGGGATAACTACAGGGGTCTATATAGGCAAAGCCTACTATTTAGTCTTTATAAATACTAAAAACATATAGCTGCTCTCTATTTAATACTATTAATTATATATTTAGCTTAAAAGCAAATAAATTATAGGCTAGAAATATTAGATATTAGAAGTCGCTAGCTTAAATATAATAGTTAGCCCCCTATATTAAAGAATAGGCAACTGGCTTAATTTAACTCCTTAGAAGCTTATCCTACAGGTTTTAATTATCTACTTCTATAGCAGGGAAAGCCTTCAATAAAGGAGTTATGTTATGTATTTTTACTTATATATAATAATGAACTTTATTATTAAATCGCCACGTCCAAGACAGCAGACACGCCTCTGTCCAAGCTCTCAACCGCACCAGCCAACGCACTCTGAAACTCTGAGATGTCAGCAACCCTCGCTCCAAAAATCACCCCATTGCTCGCAGCCTTCGCGATACCCGCATAATCCGGACTCGGCGCAAACGAGATATTCAACTCCTCATTCGTCGCCCTCGAAGCAGGTCCATCAGGATGAACCAGAAGCATAGACCTCTTTGGCGCATTCCAGCCCAGGTTGTTCAACACGATGGTTAGAACAGGAATGCCGTAGCGAGCGGATATCCAGTATACGCTTGAAGGTACGGAGAACATGTATGATCCGTCGCCTACGATCTGAACAACGTAGCGTTTGCGCTTACCGGGGACGAGAGAGTCTGCTGCGTCGGCGGCGAGTTTTATACCTAGTGCTCCGCCACCAGACCAGCCGAGACCGCCGCCGCCGCAGTGGATCCATTGGCCGGGGATGGTAGCGCGGATTTGATCTGCGACGGAGATCATGTTTGTGATGGCCTCGACGGCCCAGATTGTATCTTCTGGTAACTTGGCGCGTAGGGTTGAGCAGACGTAGTCTGTTGTGAGCTTTCCTGAATCAAGAGGCTTGGCCTTTGCATCAAGCGCTTGAATGCGCTCTGTATAAGACTTTTGAAGAGCTTGTTCTCGACGATCAAACTCAGCGGTGGCAAGTTTCTCAGATAGCGATGCTCTGAGATAATCTGTGATCTGTCGCAGTGACGTCTCCGCATCAACACGATATCGCTGCTCAGCATCAATGTAAAACACCAACATACTCTCCTTCAACGGATCAACATCAAGATGAAAGATCCTCGCGTCTTTCTTTGGCTTGCAAAGCTTGTTAATCCAAGGGACATCACAATCCAGGATAAGAAAAACATCCGCGTTCTGAATCGCCGAGTCAACGCCGTACTTCATACCCAGCCACCCAGGATGATCAGCAGGGAAGCACATATCCGAGCATCCCGTATCAAGAACCCTCAAGCCCTTGATGGTGTTCGCCAGAGCGACGAGCGGTTCAACAGCTGCGTGGTTTCGACCTGTGAAACCGACGATGATTAATGGGTCGGAGGCGTTGACTAGCGCTTCTGCGATTTCTTGCACGGCGGATTGGGGGAGGGCTGCGGGTGCAACGGGCTTCCAGAAGGCGGAGTTGATGGTGTATGGCTCAATTGTCTCTTCCATGACTTCGCGGGCGCCCATGAGATAGGAGGGTCCTTGGGGATGGCTTGTTGCGAGTTGGAGGGCGCGACGGACCATTTGCTTGACGTTTTTTCCAGTCTTGATCTCACCGACATATCGGCAGTATTGGGATACAATTTGCTTCTGATCAGGAACATCTTGAATCCAGTGGCTGAAACAAGGCGTCAGTCAAGTTCGCAAGGCTGAAAAATGGACTCACATAAACTCAGTTCTCGAACCGAGAAGTTCTCCCTCAATAGAATAAGGCGAAAGACCAGCAAAGATCAGAACCGGCGCTCTTCCCATAGCAGCGTTATGAATAGCAGCCGCAAGAGCAGAAGTTCCAACATCAACGTGTACAATAACACATTGCGCTTCGCCACTCAATCTCGCGTATCCATCTGCCATGGACAGCGCAACCATTTCATTAGGACACGTGATGATCCTGGGAAATTTATCCTTCAATTCCCGCTGGCCTCTGACCATAGCCTCAAGAATACTAGGATGGTCAGACCCGAGATTGACGAAGCAGTTCTTGACGCCTGCTTCGACCAGGGCCTCAAAGAAGGCGAAAGATGTTGTGTACCTGCGCTGCGTTAGTCATTCGTAGTATCATTTTGGTGAGCTACGTACATGCTGGGCTTTGCTGATGCAGGATCTGTACGATCTGATTCTGTGGTTTGAGCTTCTAATCTCATGTTAATACGGATAAAGTGGTTTATGTAATTTGGGCCAATTTCATGAGGTCTTTCTTTTCGTTTAATGTTGCAGTGCGGGATCCATCCGAGGAGGAGTTCCCCAGTCACGGTTGGTTCCCGAGCGGGGGATCGACTCTGGCAACTGACTTCGGCAGTGGAAGCGTAATCCCCACTTCCGGGAACATGACAGATCCCGACTTACGGCCGTAGAAGCGAGTCAGGAATTGAGTATTAACCATATCATTTTCTACAGAGTCATATTTGTGACTATAGTATTATTGGCTCTGCAGCTAGCATCATTGTGTAGATTTATCACCAGCTCACTATTCCTCTACATGAATACTCAGTCAAGTTTATAATTGCGAAATTTCCGGATCCTTCAAATCAGCAGCATTATCAGGAAGCAAGCCGAAAGTCTGGCTTGTGCCCGACGGCTTCAACCCAAGAATTGATAGTGCAGCGTCTAATGGACTAAGCAAGAAAGCGCAAGGAGTTTTCGCTAACCGACGCATGCTTGTCCAGCCAATCTCGTGGGTTTACTCCGTACATACTCACAGACAGGGACCAAGAAGCACTAGGTAGTATTCCCAACTGACAAGGCCGTGCTAGCTAGCTGGATCCGAGTCAATAGCCAGGGAAAAAGTCACATGGAGGTCCAGGCCCTGTCGGTTAACCTTGGCGGTATCTCCCATTCCTGTATCCTGCACCTTCGGGAATGACCCGGTCTGTCAAAACGTGCTGGATCGGTTACTAGGTATTTGGAATTACAGGCCAGCAATGACATGTCTCTGTTTCTCGGATCTGATCCATAATGACATATCCCATGCAGCCTTTTCATAACCCTACTGTGTCGTGTATGATCTCCCTACCCCGGGATTACACTTCCATCACGCGGGGGAGCATCCCCCCGCGCCCTCCACACCCCGCACTGGGCTATACCTCTTGAGAGCGTCGATCTAGATCCCTTTCGTCCAGTTCCAACCCCCAGGATCTAAGACTTACTGGAGCAACAGGCAGGCCGCTCATTTCCATAAGAAGGGACGCCATGCACCACCCTGTTCAATCCGCATCACCGCACAGCTCAGCTCAGCACTACTCACTTCACACTCTTCTCTTCCATCATGGCTGACCTCGCCAACGAGAAAGCTGCGTATGACCATGCCTCCATCAAGGGCGGTGCGTCTACCGTGGAGCAGACACCTGAGGAGTCGGAGGCTACCAAGAAGCTTTTGCGCAAGTGTGACGTTCGATTGCTTCCTCCCCTGATGGTTATTTATTTCCTTTCCTTTATGGATAGAACCAACATCGGTATGTTGTCTTGATGCGATATCCTTGCATGGAAGGGTTGAAGCTGATAAGATTATCTTGGAATCTAGGCAACGCAAAGATCCAGGGAATGACACAAGATCTCAAGATGACTGGTTCCGATTATAACATGGCTCTCTTCGTCTTCTTCATCCCCGTATGTCGATCGACCCCGATACAAGCATAGCAGATTCTGACTCGAACTTTGCAGTACATCATCTTCGAAGTCCCATCCAACATCATAATCAAGAGAATATCGCCTTCGCTTTGGCTAGGGGGCATCACCGTTCTCTGGGGTATGTTAAAGCACTCCAACTGCGCTTAGCCCGTGGCTGACCAGATAACTACCTTAGGCATCTCAACTATCGGGATGGGCCTCGTCAAAAACGTACACGGTCTTATCGCTTGCCGCGCACTTCTCGGCTTCTTCGAAGCTGGAATCGTCCCGGGCTGTGTCTATCTTATCAGCATGTACTACAGACGCTACGAGGTCCAATGGCGCATGTCGCTGTTCTTCAGTGCTGCTATCCTGGCGGGCGCCTTTTCTGGCCTGTTGGCGTTCGCTATTGCCAAGATGCATGATGTCGGTGGCCTTGAAGCATGGCGCTGGTAAGTCCTCATTTTCTCGTCAACGAACAATCTGCTAACAATGTATAGGATCTTCATCCTCGAGGGACTCCTCACGGTGGTTGCCGGTGTCATTTCCAAATGGTGGATCCCTGATTGGCCAGAGACGGCTTCGTTCCTCAACGATGAAGAACGATCTAGACTTGTCGCTCGGCTCTCTGAGGATGCTGGTGATGCCAGGATGGATCATCTCAACAAGGCAGCTTGGAAGAGGATCTTGACCGACTGGAAGATTTATCTCGGTACTCTGGCATACTTTGGTATCGTTAACAACGGATACGCTGGATCGGTAAGATGGCAGCCTACCCTGTTAAGAGACGCTGTACTGACTCTTGTAGTTCTTCATCCCTACCATTCTCCGAGAGATGGGCTACGCCGCCGAGCGAGCACAACTCCTCACTATCCCAGTCTACGTCGTTGCAACCATTGGCTGTCTGTCATCCGCATACCTCGCCGACCGAATGCGTCATCGCTACAGCTTCACCATGATTGGTGTCGTCATGGCCAGCATCGGCTACATACTCCTTCTCCTACAACACCAAGTCCCCACCGGAGCACGATACTTTTCGCTCTTCCTCCTCGTCACCGGTGGCTACATCACACAGCCCGTCATTCTCGGATGGTTATCCAACACCATGGGCGGGCACTACAAACGCTCCATTGCCTCAGCATCGCAAGTTGGCTTTGGCAATCTTGGTGGCATCGTCGCTTCGAATGTCTTTCTTACACGCGAGGCTCCTGAGTACTGGACTGGACTGGGAGTTAGTCTTGGTATGGTGTGGGTTTGTGGTATTTCTTGCACCGCGTTTTACTTCCTTGCGATCAGGGAGAATAAGAAGAGGGATCGTGGGGAGAGGGATCATAGACTTCAGGCTACAGATGCTGATAACTTGGGCGATGACCATCCTCACTGGAGATATGCTACCTAGATGAAGAGAATGCAAGGGTGCTTTACTTTGATGCATCACTGATCAGACACCATCATATTATTCTGAGTCGGTATCATGCCAATGATTTGTACATATCTACCAAGTATAGTTAGTTATGCTATCGTCACGTGTCAATCCCACCACTCACTCTTTTGGAGTGCTTCAGGCTTCGTAATCCCCCTCTCCAGGCTAAACCTCAGGAAATTAGCCGAGCAAGGATTGGGCTTTCAATTCATACTTACCTTTATCTTTGTACACAATACACTTAGTGGCGCGACATCTCTCATAATGGACTCACATGACCAAAGTCACGAAAATCTCGGTCTTCTCAAGCGTCTCCATCTCGAGATTCTGTACCAAGTCATCTACACACTACCTAACGCCGATATCAAGAATCTCCGCCTGACATGCTCTTATCTCGGGAACATCTCTCTCCCACGCTTCAACCGCGTATTTATATCCGCTAATCCGCGCGACATTGAGGTCTTTACCTTGATTGCGAACCATGATATCTTTCGGTTCAAAGTCACCGAGATTATCTACGATGAATCACGCTTCGATCACACTTGGAGCAAGCGGTTCATAAAGTCAGGAAACAACACTGCTGACCGCAGAACAGCGCTGTGGTGTTTCAGAAGGTTTTACAACATCACCGTTCGTATTATTGACGCTAAGGAGGAGGAGTACCAGTCCATGCTTCATGTCAAGAAAGCTTTCAAGAGTCGCTGCACCCTGGCTGAGTCATTTGAAATATATGAAAAGCTTCAATCACAGCAGGACGAAGTGCGTGCGGCGGGCCGAGATGCTGAGGCTCTGAGATACGGTCTCTTACGATTCCCAAACCTAAAAAGCGTTACTATCAGTCCTGCCAGTCATGGCATTCTTGGAAGACCATTATATCTCACGCCTACTATCAGATCATTTCCAGAAGGCCTGGTATACCCTTTGCATCATGACTGGCCCAGAACGAACATGATAGAAGAAGACCCTCTCAGTTCTTGGGATGAATCATCGAAACGACAATGGCATGGATTCTGTGTCGTCACGACAGAGATCGCCCAACATATCAATAGGAACCCAATTTTTAGCCTCTCTGAGTTTGTTTTAGAAAGCCGCCAACTTTGGACAGGGATCAGCTACCATGTCTTTGACAATCCTATGAGTGAGGAGTATCGCAATCTTGTCACCATCCTGAGCCATCCTTCTCTCAGACGCTTGGAGTTATCACTTGCCTGCGGTGCATTGTCTGGCAAGAATTGGCCTTCATTCCGTTCCGGACTCTTCTTCAGAGCTTTGAGCAAGGCAGAGAACTTGCAAGATATTCGTTTTGATACTGGCACTCGCTATGAGTGCAGGCCATGGCACGAGAACCTTGTGGAAGATCCACAGAAAGGTATGCCTCTACAGAGCATGTTTCCGCTAAAACAATGGCTGAATCTACGCCGTTTTGCGCTCTCGCGATCTTTTGTCAAACTGAGGGATCTTATGGCTTTTGTCTCTACACTCCCAGAGTCGCTTGAGTTACTTGAATTGAGTTTCCTTAGCTTCTTTCCCGGCGAGGGAACATATAGGGATTTGTTACAGGACATGCGCTGTAACTTGGGATGGAGAGAGAGACCGACGAGCAATCAGCCAAGACTTTTGGTACTAGTTGAGAAGAAACTCATGATGGATGGCGCCGCTATAGACGTGAGTCGTGCGGCGATGGAATATGTATATCACCATGGAGAAAATCCATTTGTGGGGGAGCAGATCATGGAGCTTTTGGAGGGTAAAGGGACGCCAGTAGATCTTCTTGATCCGATGCGCGACGAAGAATTGTATCACGGCAGGGTCATGCCAGTCTAGTAATTACAGTGCATGATTGTCGCATAAGGCATAGACCTCTCGTTCTTCGATTGCTAGCCGAATGGCATTCACAAGCCCCCAAAGTTTAGAAATTGTTCAATCCTTATTGTGGCGTATTCCAGCCTATTCTGTGTCGCATTATTTGGTTGAAGCGGATGCCCCCCTTTGTGAAGATATAGCTCAGTACAAGACCAGCCTTAACTAGCCGAAGGCATCTTAAGACCGATTACGGCCGTTCGACTGTCGATGTTATTATCTTTGTAGCTTCTAAGTGTAAGTATCTAGATAGCCAAAATCGTAAGTGATGTCATTGCATACCTCAGCGTGGCAACGGAACCAGTGTCGAATTGGATATTGATGGGGGAATCAACCGGGAGATGTGCCCAGACCTTCCATAGACATCGAAGGAAAGTCCCATGCCCTACCTGTTGCTATAAATTAACCTAATAGTTCACCGAAGACTGGGGATAAGAAGACCCTTCAAGGCACGAATGCTGCTTTCAGGTAAGAAGAACGTACAACCATGACGTGTCCACCATTCTCATCATCTACGTGGTGTTTTTGGATGTCTCGGATAGAAGAAATCACATCATTTGCACGTCTTTCAATGTCTTGTACTGATCTGAGAAAGCAAAGCAATAGTTAGCGATGCTAAACAGAAGGAGATGTTATCATACTCTCCACCCTCACATCCACCGGTCCAGATTGACCACTCTGACGATGGACCTAGTCCATTCTCTGCTCTCAAATCCCTAATCTGCTTTGTGGTCAATCCTTCGTAATGTCCATGGTCCCACTCTCTTAAGTCTTCCGTAAATGTAGCTCGTTGTCTCAGCTCTGGGTGCTGTTCGGTGACGAGTTCAAAGGTTTCTCTGGCTCGGATTCTTGGGCTCACAAAGATGTGCATAAGGTGTGATGGATCGATCAGTTTGTTAGGACCGACAAATCTTTCTCCAAGAGTAATTGCCTCTTTCCTCCCAGTGTCTGTAAGATCTATATCTGTTTTCCCTGTATATTTTCCGACCTTTGACCATTCTGTCTGTCCTGTTTCGGGAGAGACCTGTTAGCACGAGAAACAACAATGTCATGGGCTTGGTAGCCCAACTTACCGTGTCTAATGAGAAACACTGAGGGCGCCATCGTAATTTTATTTTTGGTAGCAAAACTAGTATCATCTGATACAATGGTTAATGATTGATGAGGGGTTGAGTATGGCTTATGGGCGGTAACGGGTGGCAAAACCAACAACTGGCTGCGCAATCAGTCAGGCCACGGTTAGGACTGGGCAACAATCCGACGTCCTGGAAGGATCAGCGAAGGCGGGTTGTTATGTTTTATATCAATCGCACAGACTCATTAAATTTCTGTCTTTCGCTGATTACATCAAGTGGTGAATCCTGATTGAATTCCAGACCCGTACCGTCAAAAGAGCTTCAATATCAGAGCGCAACCGCCACCTGTAGTTTGAGTCTATCGCAGAAGTCTAATATATGTCCAGTGTCGCCGATTTCATATACTTCCTTTAATTCACAAGTTGAATTAAATTAGAGAAAAGCTTTCATAATCTGGCGTGACAAAAGTTCATCCGCGACTGACAATCAAATGAACGGTGTTAGTATTAGCTACCAGCGCGTAATCTAGGGTACACCGCCCCGTACAATCATTCGGGTAACGTAGTATCCGATAGTAGATCTGCAAAAGGAATGTGGCGTTGCGGTAAGATATCCAAGGAAAGTGACAACATAAATAACGAGACAAAGAAGATAACAGGAGCAAAATGGGGGACCGAGAAGCCAACCCTAAGCACAGATGCAGCGTCGACCTCTGAATAGCGAGCGGCGTCTATGTCCATGCACAGAACAGTTGTCGTCGAAAGACCTTGCGTTGGCTGACTGCCGAGAAGCAAGGTTAGTCTCAAGCTCCTCAATCTTGACACTCATGGCATTCATCTTGTCAAGAAGCGCGCTGTCGTTCTCTCCGGTGGAAGCCTTTCTGCTATGTCCACTGTAGGCTGAACTGCATATTGTTAAATCACCTGTCTTATAATTCCGATGTGATACATACCCGGCGGTGGTGTAGGAAGCGGTACTGCCCTTCCAGCTCGAAGGGCTAGAGTGGGGGGACTCATCAGTGTCATCGTCGTCGATGTTCTGATTGAAGGAACATCGTCGTGAAGAACAGTTGTACCATGCACTTGGCACGGGCCCATTGCCTTCATTGCGTCGACTGTGATGGCCACATCGACATCGGGGGTTGTTGGAGGAAATGCCCAGCATGTCATCCCAAGTGATAAACCGACGTTTATGGCCTGCTTGACAGTAGTAGTAGGGACGACCAGCGGTAGCGCCTCTTGCAGCATCAACTCTGCTGCGTTTAGGCGTGTTAGGGCATAGAGGGCAGTCCGGGGCCTGAGAGAGAGGGAATTGGGGAGACGAGGTGTGCTGGGAAGGATAGTAGGCTTCCATTATATGAGAATTGTTGCTTGAATGGTTGGATGATGGTAGTTTGGGATGCAGAGATGATTTTTATGGACATCTAAGACGGGGTGATGGCGCCCTTATATCCTCTTCATGAACGCCTCTCGACGCGAAGTGACGTATGTATTAATACGTTAGCATCAACCTCAATGCTGTTCCAGACCTTCAAAGACGCTCTTATGTGGTCACCTTGGCGGGCCGCGAGGTTGACTTCAATCATCATATCATTAGGTAGAGCATGGGACACGCATGTTGCAGTTGGCAGATGTGCGCGTCTCAATCTCTGTCATAACGATCCATCGGATCTAAAGTTTTGAACCCATTTTCAAAAACAAAGTCTCGTTGACTTGTTTCTCAAGTTGAATCTGATTTCTACTTCCTCTCGCCTACTGTTCCTTCAACTTGTCAAATATCAAGTCTACATTATCATCCTCATCTTTAATTCCGTACTACTCCCTTGTCGTCGTCACACAGCCACGCCAAGGGTCTCAGGTTCACCGAAGACAGTCACGCCGACATTGCCGATCTTCAAGCCACGAAATAAATACCCAGTTCTCATTTGAGGTTCTCGTTGCCTCAACTGAAAATGGGAGCGAACTGCAGCCATCGGCATTTGCGTCATCCACTAAGACATCCGTCATAACCGCCGAACGAAACTCAACTAAAGAGGTTTCGTTTCCAATTGCGAGTCCCTATTTTCACCTTTAGGTGCGGCTGAATATTATCTTGCGTGTGTGTTTCTTGTTCTGGGTTGGGCGGTAAACGGTTGGCTCTCAGTCACTGGTCAAAGTTCAGCTGCTGGACTTGACCAATGGACAGCATCTTCATGACTCCGTTGGCCGCGACCGTTGAATTGAGCGTTTAGAAACAGTAATAAGCTTAAAATACACAACAGATAACATTTTCTTATTCAAGGATGACTTTTCTCATTGGTCCTCAGGTATGTGGCTTCAACCTGCATATGCGACCCCAAATTGGATATGACAGTTACGGCTCCTTCACGCAGAATATCCGCATGTTAATTTCGCCTGTGTCGCCAACAAGTACTCTCTCTTGAGGCATTTCAAACATCTGTAGCATTTCCCTCCCCCTTTTGCCTCGTTTGTGTCATCGTCCTACGTCGTTATGACTGGGTTTTACGAACAGTCCAGGCAAACTCAACCAGAACCGCACAAGCCCTTCCATCTATTGACTACCTACTACAAGTAATACGCTACTAACCAGCCTACTATTCCAGTAGTTAGCTCTCTTAGATCATATTGCCTACACCTTTCTACCAAGCAATAGCTACAGAGTCAGCTACGGGAACAGGGGCAGAAATCGCAGATCTCTAGCAGGGCAGTGCATCTCGTTTATTCTTCCGACTGTCTAAGGTTGAAAAGCTACCCAGGGTCACTTGAACGTTAAGAGGAAATGTTCAACTCCGTAAAACGTCATCTTGTAAATAGCAGAGCACGGCCAGAGTTCGCAAGTTATAGTCAATCACAATGGTGGGTTAGTGCATAATATAGACAGAGAATTATTGCAAGTTGTATGTTCCACCACAATACTTGCAAGAGCATCAACGCGAACAAAAAATAAAGTAGCAGTGGGTAAATAAGTTCTGCACAACCCCCGTTTGGTCCAGTCACGAGTTCAGACGGAATTCCCGTTACACTTCCGAATATCGCGACAGGAGTCACGGGACATCATTCCGCTCCATCATTACATATTGCTATAATGATTACTTTCTCAACTATCACAAATCCCCAGAGATCATCATAGATAACAGCGTTCCCCTGCACCTCCGCCATTTCCGGAGATGCATAACCCGCAGTTCCCAACAGCCGCTAAACCCCATCTTTTATTCCGATCTCGAAAAAATGATCTGACTTGCGGCGTCCGCGGCCCGCAAAACGACCTAAACCACGACGCGACATTGGCCGCAAGCATTAAAACCTCAACATTATATGCGGCTGCCGATGTAGCACTTCAACATTTAATAGGCATTTGCGGCGTGGGATGCGCAACTGATTGACTTGACACGATCAATTGTCGGGACGTTCCAGCAATGCCATGTAAGGTGGGATAGATCCTTGCCTGACTGCCAGGATTGGCGCGCAAAGGCCAAGGTCTGCGTGGGACATGAATTAATACCGCGAAAATCGGTAATTTGAATGCTTAAATTGATGCTGCTCAATTGATCATAGGGCGGTGAGGGTCGGTCAGCCCAAGGTGAACCTAAATCGTCCCATCACTTCTGCCCTTTTTTACTCTAGGTGAGAAACGACCGGAGCCCGCCGGGACGGTACCCAAAGATTAAGTTCTAAATAGAGCAGTGGGGGCTCCTGCGGCTCTGCCCCCCATTCCAGCGCATCGGTGGTTAATTTCGGTACACTACAGGGGTCTCTAAACTATTCTGCAAGTCAGGCCACCAAGCAGGACTAAGAAAGTGGATGACATCTTGCGAAAATACAGTGTGATAGGGCCGGGTAGCCAATGCTATACCGGTGTAGTCTTAGCACCCACTGCCGAGAAGTCAATAGCCCTGAAACAGCAGGATTTTCTATTCCCAACATGCTCTGATGGTGGAGAGACTGGCCGAGATCGCCGGGCCTAGCAGTGAGTCTTTCTCGATGCTAGGGCTTGGGTTTGTAAAAGACAGCGATAAACCATCTCACCATCTGTCCGATATTCTATGATCTCATGCTGATAAGAATCCATTACTCTCCTGACTTGGCAGGGTCTAGACGGACATGAGTCTGCGATAAGCTTGCATTGTTTATCAGCTCTAAATAAAAGGCTCCCTGTGCCTCATCTTCTATCAAGTCCCCAAGACAATTCTTCAATTGTATACCACAAGAACTTTGCGTTACATCAATTCATCATGAGCAACCCACTCGTGGTTAGCATCTCCAACCTGGCGGCATACACGCCCCAAGAAACAATCGAGCTTGTTTCCCGCTCTGGCGTCAAAAGAGGCAACATGCGTCCCGACAAGGTCTTCCTGTCCGCCGTCTCCGCGGGATGTCTCCTTGGCTTTGGCTGTGGCGTCTCGCTCTGTGCCATGACAGCACCCTGGTACACTGAGAACGCACCTGGCTTGGTAAAGCTCTTTGGCGCTGGTGTTTTCCCTCTGGGTTTAGTGCTTGTTGTGCTTACGGGCGCGGACTTGTTTACTGCGACTACTATGGTAAGCTAGCTCGATGCTTTACTGCTGTATTGTGGCTGATGGGGTTTTAGTTTACTTTGACTGCTGTTCTGCAAGGTCGGCTTCCGATTCGGAAGATGCTGCTGCATTGGGTCCTTTGCTTTCTCGGTAATCTTGCAGGATCGCTATTTGTCATGTCTATCATTATGGGATGTAAGTCACGGCGCCCACTGATGCTAAAGTCGCAATTAACAATTTACTAGATGGCGGTGTCTTTGATGCATCCCCGTACAAAGAAGTCGTCATGTCTTTCGCCAGCAAGAAGCAAATATCGCCGCAAGTTCATCAAATCTTCCTCAAAGCCATCGGGTGCAACTGGCTCGTCTGCCTCGCCGTCTTCCTCGGGATACAAGCCAAAGACCTCGCTTCCAAGGTCATCGGCATGTGGTGGCCCATCTTCGCCTTCGTCGTGCTCGGCCTCGAGCACGTTGTCGCCAACATGTTTTACATGTCTCTCGCCATCTGGCTCAAGACACCCGATCTTACCGTTGGATTGTACATTTGGAAGGGAATGATCCCTGCTACGATTGGCAACATTATTGGCGGTGGTATGTTTGTCGGTGTGTACTATTGGTACATGTACCTGTTTGACGAGGACCCTGTCAAGGTTGATGGTGTTGAGTACCAGGGTCCCCATGTGGACTCTCACATGCACATGCACTTCCTTGCCAACAGAAATAAGGGTAATGCCACCGATGAGGAGAGCAGGATTGAGTCAGCGCCTGTTTCAGTGCCAGCCAGCGTTCTCGCAAAGTAAGACATTTGAGGATGGAATGACGGATATGAAAAATATGATGATTCTTTAGACCTAGAGTAACGCTACTTAATTAGATATGAGTTTGAACCATTGCCCACATGTCTTTGCCATGAGCCTCTTTTCAAGTGATTAAAAAGAATGGGGATTACCAAGTCTTGATCTGCATGGTTCACGGAGCTCTAGGCGCGGGAGTGGCGGGCTCACTAGCTACGGAAATCACACCAGTGCATCTCTCATTACTCCCAGAACTCACTACAGAGCCTTGTACCCAGCAGTCAGGTCTGGCGACCCTTCGTGATACTGCCTCGCCCGATAATACCGCATGACACATGTCTCGGTAAGAGGTAAAGCCATGCTGGCGTATACTTCAGCCAGCGCCTCAACTCAACAACGGCCCGATGAAATCAGCAGCTCTTGAAGTATTCTACGAGGCAAAATCGAATGGTTTCACATCAGATCAGAACGAGCTGTCATGTCATGGCGTGGGTGACATTGTCAGGGACAGACTTTTGCATCTCCGCGGGGAGGCCATATTTCTCCACACTAGTCAAGGCATCTCCACGGAGGCACCCCGCCAAGTCATCCCCTGGCCAATACCGATATTCTAGAACGATTACCTATCAAGTAAGGATTCGGCATTAACACGGTCGGTGTAATCCAACGGTTGCTGTAGGTTATTCGGGCCTTGAATATTTACTGCTAAAGCAAAACATAGCTGTTTCTATGAAAATGGAGACCGATACCTATATTACTAGAAGCATAGGAGGAAACAAGACTAAAAGACAAGATCTATAAGTATTCTGACGGTGATGTTAATCAGAAGTTTGACTGCTCATTACATGAAGTGTAGTAAATGTTCCAAGATAGAGCTCATGACCATGGAGCCATTATGCGTCACAGCTGCAGTTTAAGGACATTCAAGTGATACTTCCTAGGTACAGGTACACTTATTTCCATTCCTTAATATACCTAAGAAATACTGCACTAAGACCCTCCGCGGATGTCAAGCTAGTCCTTCTATCATTAGTGTATCGTCTATTGCGAATAATAATGGTATATTTCTTACCCGAAACAACGATTGAAAGGCCCTCCCCTCTCCATACAGCCTAGGGTAATCTGATGAAGTCTCACGCTTAGTCTAAGCCTAGCGGCTGTGCTGTCATCACCCAATCAGATAAGTTGAAAATGAACGCTGTGCCACAAGGGGGCTGATTGTTGTCGATCGTAACGGGTCAATTTATCGATTGAAGACGAAACAGTCTGACACCTCTTCACCTCTAACATCTTATCTATCATAGAGGCAACATGCGACTTATCGATACCACGACCCTCGAAGTTGAAGAATTCTTCGATGTTTCTATCCCAGAGTATGCCTTTTTATCTCATACCTGGGGCGATGGCGAAGTCTCATTGCAAGACTGGGCCGATCGCAAGAACCGTCGCTTCAAGCCCGGGTTCCAGAAAATCGTCTGGGCTTGTACCCAAGCTGCCAAAGACCAACTGACCCACGTCTGGGTAGACACCAACTGCATCGACAAGAGTAGCTCAGCAGAATTATCTGAGGCTATTAATTCCATGTTCAGATGGTACCTACAATCTGCTGTCTGCTATGTATACTTGGAGGACGTCCCACCCATGACACTGGAGGAATGCACCGAGCCAGACAGTGCATTTAGAAACGCAAGGTGGTTCACAAGAGGCTGGACTCTTCAGGAGCTGATTGCACCACCAAATTTACAGTTCTTCTCCAGCACCTGGACCTTAATAGCGACGAGCGCTGAGCTAGCGCCGTCTATCACCGAGATTACAGGAATCCCCTGGTTACGTCTTCTCAAGGGCCGGCTCTCCAAATCACATCCACTACGAAGATACAGTATTGCACAGAGGATGTCCTGGGCGTCGAGGCGCTGCACGACCCGTATAGAGGATCAGGCTTACTCCCTCCTCGGACTCTTTAACATCTCCATGCCCCTGGCATACGGTGAAGGCTACGGGGCGTTTACCAGGCTTCTAGGTGAAATCATCCACAAGTATGCTGAGCAGAGCTTTTTCGCTTCTTAATTGCAATATGTCGATTTTCTCCCTCGCTCGCCTATGGAGTTCTGTGAGTCCCAGTCGGTCATTATTAGCAGCTTACCTTAGCTCTAGAGGCATTATTAACCTATAGATTACTTATACTCATTCCACTTAACCAATACTGGACTGTAAATCAGCCTGCCTATTATACTTACTGTAGTGCCTTATTCTGTATTTGGCGTCCTTGATTACTGGGATGTAGAGACTGCTAGTACTATAATAATATATAACGTATTATGAGTATGGGTTCTAATAATTTGGAAAGGTAATGAAGTAGTGTAATGATACTTGCGGTTAATATGGCCTTGAGCGTTCTTCCCTGTAAAGCTGCCTCGGAAACAGAATATCATGTCTGATACTGAGAAGAAGCTTTTCTCTAATGTAGAAGGGCACGCAGCATCTGATCCAGACAAAACTTCTGATCATGTGGATACAGTCTCCATAACTATGCAATCAAGCATTCTGGTGAAGAAGCCATATGCGGGCATTCTGTCAATTCCTTGCTGGCATCCACGTGAGGCATGGAGTCCATTTCTACTCTGTTTCCCCCGAGGAACCTCAGGCTATCGCTTATACTCGCGAGTCGGACCTCGAATGGGCATCAGAGACACCCCCTTTGCTACCGCTCATAATGCCCCGCCGGATGGGTCAAATCAACCCCTCTATGAATGCTACCGGGACGTCTGTACAAGACCAAACAGAGATTTACGCTACAGTAGCCGTGTTCAAGAAGAGAGGCTCAATGCCTGCGGAATATGTCGCGATTTGTTTAACAAATGTTAGACACATCGCTGATAGGAACGACAACGGAATGATATTCGAGCCGATGTGTAAGATTATCCCAAATTGGTCACCGGGAAGTGACAAAGATATGAAAGCTATTGACTTTTATGCCTTTCCTGAAGTCGATCATGCTGGTGATATACTGGTAATGGTGCAGAAGATAGCGAGCAATCGACAGATCACAGCGAAGGGCCTCAAGCATCGATTTGTTGGACTCACGCAAGTTATATTTAACAGAAGGCAGATAATAGAGGAATCACGCTCTATATCAGGTAACGAACAGCTATAGATAACAGCGGCCTATAAGATTAAGCTTT
>JABEEJ010001115.1:0-16371 GCA_013363135.1 Fusarium brevicatenulatum | reverse complement strand
AGTTAGTTATTAAACTATCTAGCTTTTAGCTAAAAGTAAGATCTTAGGTAATTATATAGGCAATAAGTATTTTACCCCTATATATTTATTAGTATCCTTTACCTTTATAGCCTAGAGGCTGAAGCCTCTTTTAAAACCTTAACCTTACCGCAGTCCGAGAACGCAGACCCGAAGGCGAGGACGAACAGGCTTGAGAACATGGTAAGGGAGTTTATGTTAAGCAAGCTGGAGAACACGTATCAAGAAGGCATCTGTTCAGGCCCAAGGCGTCACCCGAGAGCCTGAGTGTGATGAGCACGGCCAAGTCGGTCATGAACACCACTAGATCCGAGTCTGTAAGCATGATCAGAATAACGACAACAGCAACGACCACACGATCGTGATCTTGTTCTTGTCGACCACCTCTTACGGTGAACATGGCACTGGGTGTGCGGCTCATGCTATGGGATGCCTGCGATGGATAACCTACTGAACATAATATTTAAACCACGCTGAACTCGCAGTCATGTTCGACGCGACATGTTCAGTTCACCTTCTTATATATATGCCATGTTGCATCCAGAATGGTTCCTGGTCTACAGACATTTGTCTTCATCTTCATTACCCAACTCAGAGTCTTATTTCCACAAAACACTAACCCAAGTTTGCACTATGTATCGTTACTTCATCGCTGTTCTACTCGGTGTTGCAGCCATGGCCTGCGATACCTCTACTAGTACATCGTCTGATACCTACATCAGCTCCCCGGATGAGCTTCCTATAGGCAGCTTCCTCCGCGACCCTATCGGCGCGATCTGCGTAGCACACATACGCCTCACATTCGTTCAAAACGCGAAGCCCAACAATCCAACAACATGTATGAGCCTCCTCAACCTCGATGTGAACAAATACCCGTTCAACGACCCTGACAAGCTTTGTGTGCCGACGATGTGCGAGTTCAAATCTGCCAATGATGCAGCTATGCTGGCAATTTTCAAGTCTATCAGGACGTTGGGCAGGGAGAAGGACGAGAAGCGGTGGGATGCCAGTATAAGTTGCGCGGGCTTTATGATGGACATGCGTGCTAGGGATGTTTATTTGCGGGAGATTTTGCCCAAGATTGAAAGGGAGGGTATAGATGCATGGAAGACGACTTGTGATGACTGGGATTCGAAAGCTTAAAACAGGAGCTCGGTGACTTCATCTCTGCAATCGCTGTTTGTTTGTGCGCTGGTGAGTTAGTCGGCAATAGTTCATATAGAGAAAAAAAAAATCGTGCTGTCATTCATTATCGACCTAAGGCTTAGACGCTTGGTAGTTCCTATTGCAGTGGCAGGTCTTTTCAGCATCTAGGCCGCTGATGACTCTGGTTGCGCTGATACCGAACACATGACTCCAAAGCATCTGCAAACGTGGAACTCTTGAAGAACTGTCTCGCCCGCCTGGCGCGATATTAGCCGTGATCCCATTTTTTACAACTGCGGTTACTCTATATATGACAGGCTCAAAAACAGTTTTAAGGTCTCACGCTTTCAAAGCCAGGCGTCTGTAATCATTATGTGTATTGGGTGTTATCATCATTTCGTTTCCCTGGCAGATAGACAGGATGAGCGAGAGGGACTCGAGCTTGACCCAAGGTAGTGCTGATTTAATGGCAACAAGAATGCAAAGTTGACTTTGCTTCCAGCAGCTGCGTTGAGTATTATGAGCACTGCCATTAAATGCATACTCTTTGGCATGTATGGTCTTGATGACTTGTAGGCCTATGTTATCATCGCAATTGAGTGTTGCGAAAGATGTCCTTCTGCGACCAACACATATCGACTTCAGTGAGGAGGCACTGATCCCTTTGAACGCAGGTGCCTGTGACATACAGACGACTTGGGCGATCCCTGAGGCGTGACATATCCTGCGCGGTACAAGGTTCGGCGATGACACATGCCAGTGGATTGCATGTCGTCTTCGCTTTCCCTCCCTTATTCGGTCTTAGTAGCGGATTGCCTTTACGACATCAAGAACTTGCATCGCAGTGTTCTTCACGCGACCGACTATATCCTGACATCGAGGTCAAGGATGCTGGGGATGAAGCGACGAGTCGTTCATCTTGACGCTATCGGCGGCGGCTGAGGCGATGGTGCGTCTTTGACACGGTTAATGGTGTCCCTCAATTAGCGGTTCGACGAGCACCGCTGTCGTGGGCATCCAGTGTCGTACAGCGACATGAGATCAGCTCAACATGGGAAGCATCCCGAGAGAGGTCATATAATCTGTTGAGAAACGACAACGGGACTCACCCATTGGCCAGCCGTGTCATAATCTCCTGGACAACAGCGTCTTTAATGACCTTGAGTGACTCGTCACGAACCCCTCCTTCGTGGACGAAATCAACGACACCCTCAAGCCTTTCCATGTTCTCGCCCAGATCCGCGAACGCGAGGTCATATGTTTCCGCAAGCTCGTCGTTCTTGGAATCAAGGGCCGCAAAACGATCCTCCAAGGCGTCGTATCGCTCTTGAAGATTGACCAGGCTTTGGGCCAGCTCCTTGTTTTGCTCCTTCAGCTTCTGGTTCTCCGTCTCCAAGGCTTCGACTCGACCTTGTACTTGTTTGACATCGACCCGGCTTTGCGCTTCTTTAATAGCGCGGAGTTCATCCCAGAGGAGGCTAATGTCGTCGCGTTCGGTGTCGGTATTGGTGTCTTGGCGAGGGCGTTTCTTACTCACGGGCTGCTGGATCGGGGGAGGTGGAGGAGGAGGGGAGGATGTGGTTTCTTGGTAAGATGGAGGCGGGGCTGTATCGGCTGAGTCTGCCGAGTCGGCGAGCTTGCCTCCGACGCCGCCGTACAAACTGGCGATATGGTATCGGGTACTGCAGGACCTGAAGAGACCTTGACTGGCTGCGTCGATGACTTGTTGTATATTGGGCGGCGCATCTCGAGCATCGATGTGGACGGAGAAGGCGGTGGTCTTGGATAGATGGCGTATAGCGTCGAGGACTACTCCGGAGGATCTTTTCGATGGAGATAATGGCTCTGTAGCAGCGGCGTGGACAATTACGGCGGGAGGGCGGCTCAATGTAAAGTCGAGACTCAGAGTGGTAGACTTGAATGCCTCTCCTATTGCCGGGGGGACACTCGGGCTCTTGACAGTCTGGAGAGAAACGATGGATGACGCACAAACTCGAAGAATCGCATCCGCGACGATACCAACGCCTTTGAGCTTGATAGGCACAGCCAGTTCAAAGAAAGCAGCCTCGACGTTGAACCACGTCTTGAGCGTAATGGCACTCGACTTCGGATCCGGCCTGGTCAAAAACTGCATCGTGCCGTCCTCCATTGCCCACGCCACTACAGCTTTCGTAGTATGCTGTAAATCGAGCGACATATCGATCGGTCGGGGTGGCATTTCTACGGTTAGTTCACCTACCAGGATAAGTCAACTCACCTAGCCACACGCGTGTCCAGAAAGGAGGAACAGCTTCGACGACAGGCGACCTGCAAAGTCTCCAGCGAACTGCGAGAACATGTGCAGGTCCCTTCTACAGGCCCCGGTTGTTCCAGCAAAGGAGGCTTGACGCGCTCATTTGAAGGGTGCAAGTCGGAATTTTATACGGTCTGCAGCGCGAGTAGCCGCCTCTTTCTGGACGCGATGCGAGATGTCGTTTTGAAGGTGTGCATTGATGGGAGGAGGAAGATGAGACGATGATGTGAGGGAGAAAAGGTGAAGCTTGGAATTGAGGAGAATCCATTCTCACGGATGAACCTCGGATGTAACCTCAAGAGTGGGTCTCCACGTACAGTACCTGGCTCAGCATGCACAGTGGAACTTGGACATTTACTGTCCTTGCATACAGTGCGTACATCAGCACCACGCACGCCTCCGGCAAGAAATGGCACACTGCTCCTGTGATAAATCCTGCAAACAAAATTACCTGCTTATGCGATGAATAATTACAGGGTAGCCAAGTCATTATAGCGCATTTCTGGAGGGATTTTTGCCCACGCAACCTATCTTCGAGCTTTAGCGGGAGCTTCTTGAAGTTCACATGAGTGTCATTACGCAATCTATACCGGTCTTTGAATCACAGAGAATCTAGCCCGACGAACCTGATCTCTTACTTGTCACTATCTAGTTACTGCTAATGAAAGAGTACTACATTGTATGGTTTCAACATTGTATCATGCCTCTAGTATCCCCGGTTTGACAAAACCCTGATAATCAACTCCATATCAGCAGTCAAAGTTGCACTGAATAGCGTCAACAGCCATAGTTCCGCTTGTACCACCAGTGTTAAAGCAGTTACCCTGCGTGTAGCTCTTCCCGCGATATTGATATCTGACACCGCCGATATTGCGAAGACCGATTGTGTTCGCGCCAAAGTAAAGATGAGGCCCGTAGGTAGTAGTGAAATCGGCGCTGAAACCAGGGCTATCACGCTTCAGTTTGCCATCTGCAATAATGTTGTCACAGCTGCCTCCGACAACCTTGACTCCAGAACCGCCTGTAGTACTCCCTGGGATGCCAAACGATGCGAGGCTGGCCCAGACGATGACTGCACACTGATGCGCGCCAGGCGATCTGCATGTATTGACGTCGCGCTGATTGAATTGTTTAGTGCATATCCTCTAGTATATGGGAAGGAGAAACGTACAGGAAGTATCGTCAAATCTGCTCCAGCGTCGGCGGGTGCGGCTTGAACTGCACTTGCAAGTGCGCAAGCACTCAAGACATTGCTAAGCTTCATATTGATAGAGATATGATAAGATCGTGAAGTTGTTTTAATGAACTGATGTGATGCTTGTTGTGATATGACTACTCTAAGAGTTCCTTAAGCTGCTTTTTATATCTAACGGGATAGACTGTACTTACGGCAGTCTTGAGAAGCTACTGACTAGTAATCTAGCAAGTTCCGTGCTAGCTTAACTTAAATACACGTCCGCAAGTCTATATCCCACACTCTGAAACGGGAAACCTTATTCTTGCCTCGTATTGTGTCTACTACATCCCTGGTTCATGTTCATTCTTCGCGAACAGGCACCAGTCTACCAGTTAGCGTCGCCGCTGATTCAAAACTCCGCTCTAGAACTATGTAGACTTTTAGCAAAACGAGGTAGTAATAGGCTTTTTAGGTTCTGCCTTTATTACACTTTTCACTGTGTATTTCTTCCCTGCCAAGGCAGTCGGCATTATTCATGCAACGGCTAAGATCTCTATAAGAACCAGGTTGTTTCTATTCCTATAAAAGAGTAACATATAAAAGCCACATCAATTACGACAAGCTGGTAAAGTTCCTTGTTTCAACGCCAAGCACGACGTCGATGCTGGACTGTTTAGTATTGTGAGAAGAATAGATACTGTAGTGTCCTGGCGCGTCTTTAGTAATACATTTACCGGGATATCCCTGTAAAAACGGCATAAAAACGCAATCTCGGAGTGAGCATAAAGATGTCAGTGAAGCATTCACAGACTACAGACCCTCAGGGACCGGGCTTTGAGTTATAATTAAGCAGTAGTGGACTGTCGAAACTTAAACCTAGAAACTACAAGGACTCCATATTTCTAGGCAACGATTAAGCTAATACGGTCTTCTAAATCTCCGCTTCTGAAAAGGTTACATTGAGAAGCACAGCTACTTGGAAACTAACTGCTCCCAGGTAAGTGTTCACTTAGCGAACTCATTCACACCTGTCCTGTTTCCACACTCCTCGATTAATTAACCTTGTCTTATAATACTGTCGGGAATGAAACTCTTTATCGACTGACTAATTGAACCGCAATCCATGCTTGTATTACTCTACAACCCTCTCTCTCCTCTTTATAGTAGCTAACATGGTCTCTCACGATGTCTACCCCGAAATATAGCGTTCCTTCGCACTCCTAGCTAGATTCTGTGCCTCTCGTGCGCCGAAGTTATGCGACGAGACATGACCTGGGAGCTGCCCGTACGTTCAATGCAGAACTTGCATATAAACCCGTGGACGAGGTGTAGGTTCGGGGCTGGGGATGAAATATCTTGTCGTACGGAAGCTTCAGATGGGCTATGTAGTGGTGAGATGTGAGCCTTCAAAAGATCGGTCACCAGACATCGCTCAGCAGCGGGTATGTTATGCTTCGTTCGGAGATGCTAGCTGACTTGAGCAAGGCTGGGAGCAAGGGTAATACGGCATATGTCGTGGTAACATATGAGCACTCAAGCATGGGCGTCAATGGAAAGATTGGCCCGTGAAAACACTGCATTGTTAAATATGGTACCCTGTTTGTCTAGCGACCGATTTCGTCACTTAGAGGATGACGCAGGCGAAAAAAGCGTTGACGAAAGACACCAAGTAGAATAGAAGCCGGCATCGGGTTTTTAGGTGTCATAAAACCACATAAATAAGAGACATGGCGCCAAAGCTCCTAAATTTCATTCATTACAATTGAGTTTCCGGCGCACCCATTGCCATTTGAAAGGTGCTTTTTATTCGCGTTAAGCTCTTTTTCAATCCATCAGTTGGAAACAAAATCCTGATTATTGTCACCGTTCCTGAGATATCTGGGTATGGGCTTCTGAGTAAATTTGTCTTGTGATCCTTTCACATTTAAGGGTTCTGGAGCGCGTGGTGCGGAGAACCCATGATTAGGAGCTCTTGGTGTTGGTTAATGCTGTTGCTGCGCACTTGTTCGCTTCTGCCGTGCACCTGTTTGTTCCCTCGATGTGCCTCGTCGATCTGAGAAGTTAGCGAGGTCGTTGTGGACATATGCGTGTTATTTGCAGTTGAGATTTGTGGCTGTGAGCTTATTCCAGCAGAGAGAACCTAGTAGCAATTGAGCCCATCACTTGTGCCAAGCGGATCCGTCGATGTCCATCGTCCTCACCGAGAGGAACAATATCTCTCGCCGCCAACATCCACACCGTTCTCCACGTCTCGCTCATAGTTGGCAAAGCGCTATTTGCGATGGCACCCACCGGGCTGGATCTGCAATGTGCACGAGCTAAAGGGCGAATACTCTTCATGTGACAATACCCAAGACTATAAGTCTAGCTCCAGGTTGCCAGAGACTCTGTAACGGACGAGGGTTCCTCGGTAGAGACTCCGAATTGTTGCCTGTCAGTTTGCATTCAATGAGCGGAAAGGGCGTCTCCGACAAAACCCCTAAGCCAGTCTGCAGGGTCAGCCTTTTCTGCTTTAATGACCCGTGGCCTTTGTACTTGATAGAGATATCAAGAAACGGTAGGTATAGGGTTTCCTTTAGCTTGCGACGTTGTCTTACGGCTGACTTGAAGAGATTCTGGTAGACTTGACTACAACGCCATTTTCTGAAGTGCTGCGCTCCGTAATCTTTCTCAACCGTTCCCCATCGGCATTATAGACGTGCCAGTAGTCTCTAGCTTGGATCACTCCTTCGAAGACCTCTCAGTGGAAATCGACTGCAGCCAGTGACTATAATCCCAGCCGAGATGCGAATATCCCGGAAGCGAGGTCATGCACCCGACCTTTCCACCATTCCCTCAGTAGTAGTAGTAGTAGCTATCAATCTTCCTCAGAGCACAATGAGGACAGCCGATTGTTTGTTACAGACCCTAGGGATATATAAACTTCTCTCAGTATAAGAATATTCTTGGTCCAGCCCGTATAGCCACCTGTGACTGCTAGTGGCTGGTGACGCGAGATTGAGATGTTGCCAGCGATATCGTATCCGTGCGTTTCTCTGTATTCAATGACTTGAGTCTTGTTGCCCCCCGGATCCTTTGTTTTCCACGAGTATGGGATCAATTGCTTGGACGTGTCCACATGCTCTCGTCCAGTTGCTTCTGTCAGCTGCCCCAACGTGTCATAAGCAAATCCTTGCACAGCCGGAGCAACGCTATTGTCAAAGAAGATAGTTTTTGCCACTTTGTTTGTCTTGCTTGTGATGTTACCGGCCAAGTCATGGACTATTGACGTGTCATTTAGATCCTTTGCCGTCGTGGTATGCGTAGATATGGTTCTAATCAGTCTTCTGGTCTAGTTGCCGTGCCTGTTGGTAGTTTCCGTTCCATTCCCATAGCGGATTTGTTCGATCTGGTTGTCTGCCGTGCATCGAATTACCCTGAATGTTGAGGTCATTACACGCCCGCAGCACTCACATTCCAAGAAGTGACGGTGTTGAGTCGACCCGCAACGTCGTTTTTGTTGGTAATCAGGAGCGAGATATCAGAAGACCCAGTCTCCGAGCATACAACGCTACCTCGGGCATCGTATGTAGTCCTTGTTATGTGAGACTCGGTTTCTAGAACAACAGGCCATGCCCAGTCCAACAAGCCTTTGTATTGGACGGCGAAATGGATAGAGGCTACCAGGCAATTTTCATTCAGGTCAAATGACTCCTCGCATCGCTTACCTGACTGATCCCTACGCCTGTATATGCTTCCATTCAGGTTGTTTACACGGGCAAAGCTATCCAGCTCTTCGCCGTGAACGCACTCTTCAATCAGATACGTATGTATGAGGTCGGCTGTCGTGGCCAGTTCAACGTGTTTCAGTCTTCTTAGCGAATCACACTTGAAGCGTTAACCGGTTGCTGGAAGAAGCCGACGACTGAGCGGGGATCCTTATCATAGTCGACTACCCGCACATGCTCAAAGCTACCTCGCATGCAGTAGGCGAAATCTTGTCCAACGAGACCGAGACCAACGCCTTTAAAGCCAATCGGCATGTTGGGCACCTGGTTTGGGGCTTACTGGTATTTGTTAAGCATGTGAGGTAGAGACATTGGCAGAGTAAGTGCGCCCAGCCTCAGCGAGATTATCTTCGGTATAACCTCCGCCGAGCTATCGTGGACTCACGTTTTATTTGAGCCAAGTTTATCAGAGCGAGTCCGAAAGTTAGCGACATTGTGTCCTTACCCAGGCAATCGAAATCATCAAGCATGCGTCTAAGGTATCTAAAATAATTCACCTCTTTGTCACTGGACTGTGATGTTGACGTATCTACAGAGTATAACAATATTCTACTTATTCGGCTACCAAGTACTAAGTTCTATGCCATGATATGAACTATCAGCTACCGCAACATGCTCTAGCACTTACTACAGCACGACCAATTAGGTAATACTATTAGTAGTCTGACTGGCACCTTATGGCATTGTTTTAATACCTGTTAGTAAGATGTATTTTACAGGACGGGCATGAATAAGCTGGCATACTAGGTCAGCTCCCTGCTTAGTGCCGTAGACATGGTCTAGGTGAGTTAAGGGGTAGCCATAGATGAGAAGACCAGGGATGGCGTCCTCGCGCTGGGAGAGCTTATGTACGAAGTGCAGAGAAACAGGGGGTTCGTAGCCCTTGCCGGCCCGGATATTGAGGCTATAGTAGTTTCTATTGATCTCTTTTTAGTACTTGAACCAGTCAACTTCCAGATCGTTTATCAAGAGGTCTCTGACAGTCGCAGATTCAGAACGAGGAAGACTCTCTTGCTAATTAGTATTAATAGAGCCGTCCTCAAACTCTGATACTGGCTCAAAGAGCTTTGCCTTTCTATCTAGCTTTTTGATAAAGTCAGGGTAACTCTGATATTCCACTTAACAAGCTTGGTCGTGTTGGCAGGGAAGTTGAGGTTAGTGCCCTTAGTAGGCGTAGACTTTATAACATTCTTACTACTTGGAAACCCGGACATAGGGACAGAAAAACTCGTCAGACGTATTTAAAGGGTATAAAACTAGCCAGCATTGGGCAGTGAGGCTCATGCACTTATTCCGTCTCGGTGGATCTCAGGGTGAGTGATCAGCTGTTAACGGAATCACGAGGAACTTCTTTATATTAAGTAACAATAATACAAACACGAACTGCTGCAAGGCAGCTTGAAGCGGGTTGTAAATCAGATATAGATAAAGTTAGTTTAAGACAGACTTATTATAAAAAACTCAGACTTCTCTTTTAGGAAGTTGTAAGTCTTGGCATTAACATAGGGTAAAAGCTTAAAAATGCCCACTTTGGCTCAGTACTTGGGCTTTTTCTTTACCATGTCGGCATATCCGAGTATGGTCTCTTTGCATCTCGCAGAGCTGTTTACTATATTCTTAACTATATATTTTTAACTCAGTTCTGTCCGGTAATACAAGCTCTAGGACATGAGAGGTCTGTAATAGACTTAGTCTTATACATTAACTAAGCGTCTCCCCCTCTTTAATAATTAATTGTAATGGCATTACTCAGCATGATTAACAGTATGCCACTGAAGTATTCTTTAGATTCATTGTCGGAGACAGGGTTGTCTCGTGGGGACGGGTAGGGATCCTCAAAATCACCTCGGATGATTGATAAGCGTAAATCTTAGATTAGAGTCAAGCTTATCAAAGAAACAACGCACTAGGCAGTGATTCGTCCGCCATGATCAACTGTTGGCCTACGACAACCTAAACCTTAACTTTAGATCCCTTAGCGTGGTTGAGATATGCACGCTACAACCAATAGGTGTCTTGTAAGTATGAGGTTTGGGCTCCGTAGTGAGCTGGTGATTGATTGATTAGATTAGATATGGTCCACTTCAGTTCCTTTATGGTGATCACGGACCGGGTTGTCGCAGCTGGACGATCTAGAATATCGGATCATGGACTGTTTATTAGTCTCGCGCTTTCGGCGTTCGGCTTGATATCTTGCCGATCGGTGTGTGAAATGAGCGAGGTTATATAAGTTGTCGCTTCCTAGAGGAGTTTCAGCAAGAAATTCCTCAACAGAAGCAGTCAACCTTTTACAGCCACATCTCAGAGATAAACCTCAGCCATGACTGGAGATAAAGAACCTGAAACTCAAATCTCTGTTGAGCACCATGCGCCAACAAATGCTGAGATCCTGCGCAAGACATGGTCGAAAAAGGCCGTCATTATCGCCTTTTCTGGGTAAGTCCTGGGACGACAAATGTGCGCCACTTGGGCATGAAGCTGACTTATCATAACAGTGTGTTCGCCGCAACCTTTGTTCTCAACTTCAACAAATTCTCAAGCGGCACCTACACTCCATTCGCCACGTCCAGCTTCCAGAGACACTCGGCCCTCTCTACTGCCAACGTCGTCGGTGCCATCATGAGCATGGTGGCGTTTCCCATCCTCGCCAAGTTCTCCAACGTAAGCTGTTTGTTCATATACGCGACATCCCTACGCTAATAACTTACCTTATCATAGGTCTTTGGCCGCGCAGAAGGTCTCACTATCGCGGTGCTCTGTCTGACCCTCAATGACATCATGATTGCCAGTTCTCAAAACATTGGGATGTTTATTGTGAGTATTGTGTGTTTGACTTGCTAGGAATGTAACTGACGACTCATACGATAGGCCGGAACTCTCTTCAGCGCTATCGGCGAAAACGGTTATACTATCATGGTGCAAGTATTTATTGCTGACACCGTCAACCTGGTGAACAGAGGTCTGTGGTCGAATCTACCTGAGGCCATCGCCACCATTCCGACTCTATACCTGGGCACTCTGGTTGCCGAAGAAATATTAGACCATTCAACCTGGCGATGGGGTTACGGGATGTGGGCCATCATTCTTCCTCTCAGTGCTATCCCTCTGATAGGAACTCTCTACATTCTTCAGCGTCGGGCCCGTAAGGAGGGATACCATCGGGAGGGGGCATGGGATACCTTCGATAAGTCTATTCCCCTGCATCAACGATTATTCCGTCTCTTCTATGTCGATCTTGATATAGTGGGTGCCCTTCTCCTCGTTGCAGGTCTCGCCCTTCTTCTGGTCCCACTGTCCCTGACAGGTACCAGGAGAAGCGACAGATGGAGCGACGGTGGCAGTATCGCTATGCTTGTTCTTGGTATTGTCCTCCTTGGTGTTTTCCTCGTGTGGGATACCAAGTTCGCCAAGTCTCCGTTTGTCCCTTTCCGTATGGTACGAGAACGCACTGTCGTTGCAGCATGCGGCCTGGCTATGTTGCACTGGATGCACTATGCCATCTTCACACCTTTCTTCCCCAGCTACCTTCAGGTTGCCGGGGGGTTCAGCCCAGGACATGCTACACGTATCGAGTCTGTACCCTGTCTTGTTGTTTGCTGAAGCATGCTAATGATCAGCAGTAACGCCCTTCGTGTCGCTGTGCAGGTGGCTGCCATTTTCGTCGGCCTCGTCATGAAGTACACAAAGCGTACTCAGCCTTCTGTGTTCTTTGGAGTCCCCATCACCATTCATGGTCAAGGCCTCATGATCTATTTTGTCAGTCAAGATGGCGGCTCCAGTAACAGTAACGAAGCCAGCTTTGTTCTAGCCAAAGTATTGATTGGTATTAGTTTTGCCTTTCAGGGCACTGGTGCTCAGATCGCCATTCAAGCCCTGCTTCCCCATGAGGATATGCCTGTTGCCACCGCGGTGTACTTTGCTTCCATGAACCTTGGAGGTGCGATTGGCGCTTCGTAAGTTACCCCCCCTTCAGAATATTTCAGACTTATTCCTGGAGACTCGTTAACCCCTCAGTGTATCTGGTTCAATCTGGAACGAGTATCTTCCCAAGAAATTGGTGCGCTACCTTCCCGACGAAGTAAAGCCACAAGCAACAGCCATCTTCCAATCGTTCGTCTTCGCTCAAAGGTTCCCTAAAGGGAGTCCTGTCCGAGGAGCAATCGATAGGTCATATCGAGAAACGCAGCAACTCCTAGCGATCACTGCAACCGCCGTTCTCGCGCCGATGCTGATTGTGATGTTCTTTATGAAGAATGTAAACTTAGAGAAGGCTGATAAGGAAAGGGAGGGTAAAGAGTAAGGCTTGTTAATATATTACTGTCATATATCAAAGCAACAAAACTGGAGAGATAGCTGGATATGTCAGACCTGTGATTCATCAAAGAACTTGACATGCTTCTACTCAATAGCTGAAAAGTTGACTTGTGCTTACACACTTGATACCCTGAGTTCTTCAAATGTGACATCCTGGTTGATCTTTTATCTGCGACCGCTTTGCAAAAGCTGTAAACAGTTGAATGTATTAGCTGACGACTGTTCTCCGGCTCAGCAATTCCAGTTGTGCGCTCCTCCGGTGTCAAAGCTCGGAGTAGGCTACTCGATAGGGTAGGGAATTCCCTGTGGTATCGTGGCTACACGTGACGGCGGGCGGATGCTACGGTGAACTGAGAAACAAGGCTAAGCCTATTGCCATATCAGTCGTGGTTAGCTTTGGCCACACCCAAATGCCCGGAGTTCCTACTTATAGTCCTACTATTCACAGTTAATATTGTGAAACAATATCAGATTCTACTACAGCTACTAAAGTTGTAGTTGTCTGGGTCTGTGTTGATGGGACCTAAGCTGACAGTACTACGTCCCGTCAGACCGCACAGGCTGACCGCATTAGCTGTGTACATGAAATATAGATTCAGTGTATACTATTTTTCTTGACCTTAGGAAGGTTGCCCCTGCCAATCTTGACTTGAATGAATGTATTTTGACCATCAAGCGTTGATGATGGCGAAGTTCCAATTCCACGGTGTCTGTGGCTACTACAATCACAGCAAGCCCGCTAACGATCTCCATCATTTACGCGGCTTGATCTAGCTTTAACAGTGGTCATCAACTGCAGTTGAGCCCTTTTAACACGATATGAATCAAAGGCTTAAGGGAACCTGACTTCACTGCATATTTGATCTTTGTCCTGCAGTGAGAAAATTACATGTTCTCACTCCACAAACATATCTTCATCTGCACACAGGACTCTATGGAAGACTTTCACTCTCAAATGAACTTACCTCATCACGTCGCCACCCCCAGCTCTGACCTTTCTCCACTTTGCACCAACATCTCTACACTGTCAATGTCTCTACACGGTCAACATGTCTTCTAAGTCTAACACCCACGTTGTCATTAACCTGACTCCACGCGCGACTTTCACACAAGTCAATAACGTAAATGATCCCTTAGATACTTCTGATCTCATCACTGATGATGTCGATTTAGCCTCGATCAAGCAGGAGCCTACAGATTCTCCAGTCTGCAGCTTTGACGGTCTAAAGCCTGTTGACTGTAACGCACCCTGAGAACATAACTTGCGCACTACTCGCCTTAAGGCACCACCATTTCGCTCTTGGTGTCCTGGTATGCCTCGCGACTCCTCACCTTCTGCCCGATGCCAACGAAAGCCACCAAGGAGTCTCAGGCGTCGTTAACCGTCGACCCATTCCTCCAGAGTCGGGTTCTTCCCGACGCTACAGCTCGCAGTCCACCTTTATCTATACGCGCTATGAGGATTTACAGTCCGCCGCCGATCCTCTCACATCCACGGCTTGCCTATGTCTGCCGGCTAGTGGCCACACTCGCCTTCTGAAGAGGCTCCAATCCCACAGTCCGTTCGGGAACCAAGAACCCCTATGTCGAGCTCTACCATCAGCCTGATGAAAGTACCTCGATTGTCCGAGAAGTATTAGCTCTTGTACATTGCACTAAGATGAGAGAAAATAGTACTTGGTTCACTGGGCCGAATCTGGCTAACTAATCCTCCTAGGCCTCAAGTCCCATGGTAGAATCTGTTAGCCCGGACCAAGCTCAGGAATTCAAACGAAAACGTCGGTTGTCATGCCACAGAGGGCCGAAAGGCGAGATGTACGTAAGGAAGAATGCACCGGTATCCTGCTCCCCAGCTGATGAGGAGAGTTGTGTCGGCTGCTCCGTATGTGGAAGGGGTTGCTACTGAGTATTGAGAGTATCTGCATTTCACCCTCTCTTTCACTTTAGCAATCTCCTTGACGCATGAACACAAGCTACTATTCTCAGATTTACCGGACTCCAAGCCGGCCATCTATCCAATTCATTCCGTTGAACTATGTGCGAGTATCTCGGAGATGTTGCTCAAATGACCAAATCAACTGCTTCCGATACATGGCAGGGCGGGTGCGAATTACAGAAGTATCTCTGTACCTAGGTAGGCTCCGAGCCTCTTTCCAGTTCTTCGCAGGTATGAAGAGAGACGGCGACGCGTAAGTTCGATAAAGGACAGGAAGATCAAAAAGCTTGTGCAACTGTCTGTTTGTATTTACTTCTTTCCAGGCAGCATCTGTATACACCTCGGTCTCACGCATGGTAATGCGTTTGATTGGATCCGAATTGTTAGTCGGGTCAAATGCTGGCTGGATACCATGCAAACAGATCAGCGGAGGAGTACAACAAACACTAACATATTAAGAGATACTAGATCAAAACAAGAGCTTATGGCAATACCACAGAGCTTACAACGGCAAGATTGAATGATGCTCCGAACCTTTTGATTTTATTGACTGTCTGCGCATGCTGATAAAAAGTTTTTGTGTTACAATTCCATTGAGACAACTGACATAGTGAAGGCCCTGTAGCCAAATAGAGGCAACTCGGGGCCGGCTTTTCTCCTTGATCTACTGACCGGTCATAACATCTTTAGAGTCAATCGAGAGCTCTGGGATTTATCTTTCCAGTGACAGAAGATGCAAATGCGCGCGACAAGTCAATTCGATTCTGTCTCATGGTAAAGCAGATCGTGTGAGATCAGGAACTAAATACAGGAAACTACTAGACATCTTGCAGGATGGTTGAAAATAAATAAAATTGAGATACAGCCAATACGCGCATTGTTCGCCGACTCACGTGTTCAAATTCGTGACGAAATCGGTTATTGTCTCTTAAACTCAACCGCCATCATCACCACGCGTCGCTGGTGGATTGATTGAGTCAATTAGCGATCACCAAATGAATACATAAGGCCGAGATGATGATGAAAGAAGACGTGAGCAATGTCACCAGATCTCTGGCTGCTTGTGATTATCAAGATTGTTGTAACGAGATGTTGAGGGTAATGGAGTAACAAGCCTGCACAGAAACCTGAAGAGCTTCGCTCAAGCCCTTTGCCCAAGCGCTTTCTGGCGATGCAATTATGGGGCAGCAATTGGGCGTAAATGAGGGTGGTAACTTGAGATGTTGAGATCAACTGTATAATCTAATTGATCGTCCAGTCAACTACCAAAGTATCCTCCTCTAACACGCGATGACGACGGTTAACAGAACGCGTTAAAATGAATCAGCATCCAGCTCTCGATATTGATGAGGACTCTCCCTTGGACTGGTTGAGGGCGGTATGAGAAAATGATGCCACTCATGAACTACGATTATTATCTCTGCGATGCATCACGAGGATTGGTTAAAAGAGAGTGTAGGCTAATAAAATAAAGGGAATATAGCATTTAGATAAATCTTTAGTAGTAAAGTACTGGCTATCCCTTAAAGTCGATCGATCAGCGACCTTGTTGTTTGAAGGCATCACTGTGCAGCAAGTTGATGTGAATTCTGGTATAGCGGTCTTACTCTAGATAAATAATATTAGCATTAATATATAGCTATATCTTATTAAGCAAAGCTGCAATTAAAGAGTAACTTAAAAATAAAGTAAAAAGGGTACCTTCTAGCTTTATATCTTT
>JABEEJ010001113.1:0-13186 GCA_013363135.1 Fusarium brevicatenulatum | reverse complement strand
TAATTATATATATCTTAATATAATTTTCTTTATTTAATATAAAGCTAATATAAATTAGCTTTAACTTAATTAATTTAATTTAACTTTTTTAAAGTCTTTTAAACTTTATTTATTTACTTACTTTAATATAAATTAGCTAAGTATTATATATAGTATTATTCTTATATATCCCTTTAAAGACGCCTCCGGTAATAGCAAAGACATCTCGGCCAACTTCGGCGATACCTGATAGTGCGTCCACTCCCTCAATGTTGAAAATGGGGTTGTATGCAGTAGGTGTAGTGTTCGGAGAAGAAGAATATACCTTTCCTTCTTCGATTGCTATCATGAGAAGATCCCCGTTGGAACGAATGGCGACCTTTTCGATCCAAGTGTTTGAAATTTGGACGAGTTCAATGGCCTTTAGTTAGGGTGAAGAGCAGTAAAAGGCTCCGGCACCGGTGAAAGCTACGAGGCTTGCTGTGAGTGCATAGTGCATGGTGGACTCGATGTTGTACTAAACATGATGACTTGCATGTATAGTGAGCTTGATGTTCTAGACCCGAATTATGAGGTTACGAGAAGCTACCGACAAGAGAATGAGAGTATTTAAGTGACCCGTGGATATCTTGACCAGCATATGTTTGTCTCCCTCGGATTTAAGCTTGTTAATTGCGCGATCGTATACCAAGTTTTTAGGAGGGTGAAGGGCGCTATTGAAGTGATTTATACATGGTCTCAGAGTCATGACTAGTGGTGATTGGCCAGACTGCCTAATTTCGTATTCAGGGCTTCCTGATTGGCCAACCACATTCTCCGAAAGAAGAGCTGTTCCTTTGGTGGTCTGCCAAGAATAACAAGGTGGACATAGCTATTACTTGATCATTAGAGGCTAGCTGGGGGAGGAAATCAAACTCGGGACCTTATGCCTAAGTGATAAAAAGATTTAGGTAGCTTCTCATAAATTTAGGAAAAGCTTAGAATACCTTTTGCGGGGTCAATTTTACTATTTTAAACTAATGTAGTTCTCGTGTTTTCTTGCTCTTAAGGAGTAAGTTTCATGCTTGGCCGTCTCTTTAGGTTGGCCACTGTTACGTCTCAACGGAGTTGTTACTGCTGACATGAACCCTGGTTGTAAGATGTTTAGCATAACTCATTTCAGCCTAATAGGCAGCCGTTGCGTCGCAGGTCGCAAGTACATTCAATATTAGGCACAGTCGCTCAAAGAATTATAGAAATAATCAAAGAATATTACCAGGTTGAAAGACAGACTCTCATCGTTCGAATAGACGACAAAAGATGATTCACCTGCTGTGTAATAGTAACATGCTGCTCTCATTCATTAGAGCAGCCAGTCCAGAAACCTATAATTACCAGGAAATTGACATCTTATTCTTCCCAAAGTCCCAAAACCCGTATCCAGACACTGACTGTCAAACGCATCCCACAGTCTCTTACAAGTCGATCCCTGTTGACAGAACTGAGCTGAAGGCCTAGAACTATCAAGATGCCGTACGTCTTAGCCCTTCGGTCCCGAAAATATTTAGAGACAGAGCTAAACAGACTTTAGTGATATGGATCAGAGAACTCGTCTCATTTCTCAACTGAAAAGCACTCTCATCAACCATGCCAAGGCGATCAGTCTCCTTCCACCCAATGATAGCATCGTATCAAAGATGCGTGAAATCAGCAACATGTTAGAGGAACGAATTACTTCCTTAGAAAATGAAGTTGAAGAAATTGAGTCCTCTGCATTACCGGGTGAAGCGTTTACCGGGTCTTCCCAAGCGGCCTTCCCTATGACACGAAGAACACCAGTTCCAGCCACAAAGAATGGCGCCCTGGCTGAACCTCACAGTAGGAATCATCGAAGTACGCACATCACCACGGAAGAGATACAGAGATTTCGACAGCGGCGACCGCCTCTTCAAATCGTTGCAGCTCAGGCACAGATTTCTGCTTCTCATGCCAGGAGAAATAGACGGAGCAGGAGAAATAGGCAGAGAGGGCGTTTCAGGAGCAATACATTGAACAGGATGGATCCCACGCCTTTCAACACACCGTTTTTGGGTAAACCGATGAAATGATGGCCGTGCAAGCATAAGGGGGGCTGTTGATGAAAGCATTAAGAGGAGCTTAGGCCATGTTGCTTTGGTACGAAGACAGTAATGGAAAGCAAAAGTGCGATAGTATTTTACTGTCTTTTTGGAAGTAGGTGAACAAATTGACTCCTTTTTCTTATCGAAAGCTGTGTTTCAGTCCGCGACTATAACCAAGCTGCCAGAGAGCGAGAAAATCAGATCGGAGAGCCAAAGTAACAGAATCTAAAGGTTCGCTATTATACAGCGAAATTGCTCCATTCTTTTGATCACTTAGAAATCTGGCACTAAGCTCTTTTGCCTCCTCTTGCAGGTCGAGAGTAAACGTTCATTTGAATTTGTGAGGCGCATATAGAGCCTTTGAAAGATTTCTCCGTGTGCTGCGAGTGGTCAAGTTAGATATAGACAAGGCGCCAAAGCTAGGACTGGCTGCATATGCGACAAAAGACGTCTTTTCCAGGATGTCTCCGAATTCTTCACAGCAAAGTGAGTAATTTGAGCATATTCCGTCCACTAAATATTGCACCTTTTTTACAACAACAAGCGACACTTCTCTACTCCCAATGCATGTAAGTCTATCAATCAAGTTCTATACAAAAGCATATATCAACTTTTCAATGGAATCCTGGGTCAAACTACGTCTCAAATAACCTCATTCCCACTTCGGCTGCTCTAATACACAGAATCATAGTCGCTATACGCATCCCACTTCCTCTCAAGGTCTGGCGGCATCCCACAATACCCAACCGGCTGTTCAACTCCAGGGGCCGGTTCTTCAGGTCGATACATAATATCCTTCAACTTACCGGTGCCGCGCAGCAATTGGATCATTTTAAGGGTTTTAGGATCCTTGTTGTCGGGGTCCAAGAGATGGCTGATGTAGTAGCTGAGGGAGTATATGATGCCTTCTCGGTCCGTATATAGATACCGCTCATTACGTCGCGCATCGTGGGCTACATCGAGGGCTTCCAGCATAGCTTGCAGAGCACCTGGTCCTTCATCTATGGCGAAGTGTAGTACTGTCTTTCTTCGATTGCGCCAAGACAGATCTGTCTTTCTGGCAAGCAGCTGCATCGTCTTTACTCTCCGCTTCTCAAAAGTACTCTGAGCGTTGGCAACCCTACACCACGGCCGTGCCTCTGAGCGACAAGCTACCACGAGAGGAATCATCATCCCAAAAGCCTCGTGCTCGAGATCTGCGCTGTACCATTGTAGCAGCCACCGGACAAATTCTGGCAGCGCAAGCAAAGCAGCTGTGTGTAGTGACCCATTGTTTGTATCTTTACCGCCACCTAGAGAAATGAAGGCTTTTAGGTTACCTAGGTAGAGAGCTGCTTCGCTTAAAACCAGGTCGCGGTTCATGGGTTTGGTGGGATCTGGTGATTTAGGCTTCTGACTTAGGTAGGAGAATGAACGCCCCGGAATAACAGATATTCTTATGTCTTTGCCGTGTAATTTGAGGAGATATTCGAGAACGGGGTTGCGTTCGGGGTCGAGTATACAGGCGAAAGCAGCTGATACCTGGGAGCTGGGTGTCGAGTACAACAAATTCCCTTGTCATCGTCAGCCATGGAATCGATCAAAGTAGCTCCGGTAGTACTTACCATCATCTCCTTTGGCGACGAGGGCTAGCAGGGTTCTGTTTGATATCTTCAAGTCTGACATGAGCCCCCAAAGCAAAGGTGTAATCGGCTCACGTTTCCACTGTTTGCATAAAGAAGCCGATTTCATCGCCCCTGGTGACACCCCGTAATGAAGTAGCCTTTCTACTAGAGTGCCTCCCTGAGGGAACTTGGCCATGGCCATGTAAAGGAGATTCGAGTCTTTAAGATGAGCTTTGCGTAATTCGGACATGCAAGTCTTCAGCCACGTGATGACCTCCTTTTCTTTGGAGCAGTGCTCAATTAGAGCCAGAGTCACTGCATCAACATTCGCATATTGACACATGATTCTGAGAGCGGCCTCATTGCCCGCTTTGCAGGCTAGTACAAAACACTTGGCGCCGTCTGCACTTGGGATAGCTCCTCGTTCAAGGAGCAGTCTCATGGTATCTATGTCCGGAGCATTCTTCAATGTGTCGATGAGAGCTAGTGTGAGTTTATCCTCGGTGATTTTGTGTTTGAGAAGACTATTATATACCCTGAATCTGAACGCTGGCTTCATCGCCGTCGAGGTTCGTACCAGGTCGAACGCTGCAGCAGCGGTATTATCGTCCTTGATAGATTGGATGAGTAGCTCGGTAACCTCTGCCGATTTGAGTTTGAAAGCCATTCTTAGAGGACGGAATTCCTTCAACTTCACATCAGCGCCATGTTTGAGTAACAGCTTTACCAGTCCCACGTCAGGTGTCCCTTCGTTAAGTGATAAGATCAGCGCTCCCGAGGCAGCAGTAATTGAAACTTTTCCGGTGTCTAGAAGGGCTTTGCAAATCCAGCGACGCCTTTCTACCGTCATGGCGGACGACATTGCTTGAGCAAAGCACTCATTTACAGCATTAGTGGGCTTCACTTCGCGAATTAGAAGTGTGAATAACTCTTTACTACTTGAGATGAGAGTCGCTTTGAGGTGAGCCGCCGTGACTTCTACACCGCGTTTCATGAGCATCAGTGGAACCAGCGTGGAGTCTCCATGCTGCTCTACCATCGCATGCAATAGGCTGGAAGTTTCAGCCTTCGTGAGCCCTGGCTTAGCATCTAGTAATAGCCCAAGGACGGATTCTTTCTGATCATCATTCAGCTTGGGCGATCTGAATGCCGCAATGCAAGCGGTAGTGATAGATTCCCCGCTTGGTTGACGTGAAAGCAGCATCTCTAAAATAGTCGTGGACCTTGAAGAGATCGCAGCAATAACGAGGGATTTGGTACTGACGAGTGGCTTGTGGGCAAGAAGGATCTTGAAGCCCCTGTCATCTCCTGACTTCGAAAAAGCCTCTAGTGTTTCGTCGTCTAGCACTTCAGATTGACCAATTTCCGCGTTGCCGGCCTTATCGAGGAGAAGTCTCATCATATCAAGCCTCGTTTCTCGAATCTTGGTCTTCTTCGTAGCTGCGAAACCAGTCCTGAGGGAATTGGTAGATGTATTGACGGAAATCAAAGTCTTCAACAGCGGGAGGTCGCTCTTCTCCACGGCAAACCGTATGATCACGCCGTTCTGAAGGTTTACGTCAAGGCCATGCTTCATGAGACATGGAATAATGGCCGCCATGTTTGGATGGCCCTCCAATAAGTTTGGCACCTCTGTAAAGTCTATCCCTGATCCATTCCATGCTGCTGACTGCAGCATTAGCTCCAATGCCTGTGTATTGGCAATACTCGCCTCTAGTAGCAACGGAAGAAGTCGCTTGGTGACAGCTTCCTTTACTGGGCAGGTTTTGCAAAGAACCTCGAACCTAGTGTAATCGTTCCATGCTGCAGCGTAAGCATTTCCGTGGTTATAGTTCGCATTTGCACCATGTTTGAGCAATAAACGAATAATATCCAATGCGCGAGGACTCTTGGACCCAGCAGCTACCAGAAGCGTCTTGTCAAGTCCTGTTCCCTTCACGCCATTCTTGAGAAGGAACTGGATGATATCGTGGGTAAGATTCCCGCCGTCTTCTGCGATGCGCGAAAAGGCTTTCGGGAGGGCTTCTGACAGGGACGCCGGGTGAGGATAGGATTTCCAGAGAAGCTCTATTACTGCGAGAGATGATTTGTGAATGGCGAGGTGCATTACATTCAACCTGCCGCCTTTCCCAAGCAGCGGTAGCTGATATTGGAGTAAAATCTTGATGAGCTTCATATCAGGGTCTGGGTATTCAATGATGAGACACAGTTGTTCATGTAGAGCTTCTTTCCGTATGCCTTTATCAGCGAGCATTTTGACAGTCGTGCGTCGAATTGACGGATCGGCAATCTTCATTGCGTCTGATAGTGCAGGAGAAAGCTCACCATCACTGATATCTCCTTGGAGTAGAATCCCCAGCATCTCGACATCGGCAGAGCTGATTACCATTTGGATGGTCTTGTACGTGGTGGTTGCACCCATTTTCTGGAATGCAACAACAGTACGATGATGCCTTTTGGAAATAGCTTCGATGAACTTATCATCCAATGGTTGTCCTCGACAGTGTAAGTCGTTTGAAGCCAACATGCCCAGAAAACGAAGCATATCGTCTTCTGAAGTGTCGAACCGGACAAGTGACAGCAGATTTGGGAAGTCGTCTCTTCCTCTCATCGCGGCAAGCATTATCCCGAGAATGGAAAAGTCCATCATAGATACAGCCTCTTCGATAGATGGACGCACTCCGGCTTTGACCAGAAGGTGAATCATAGGGGTCCTTTTGGCCATGACGCTGTAAGACATCTCTTGCCGAAGAGCCATCACATCTCTCACAAGATTTGTTTCATCGAGAAGGCAGTAGAGCTTGTATCTTGTCTCGTAATCGGGGTTTACCGAGATGCGCTCGCATGCCTGTACAGCAAGATTCTCATGCTCGACCCCGTTTCCGGATGTGCTTAGGAAAGATGCGACACTGAACTTCTGAACGGAAAACATGGGAGGCATCATGCATGTTCGAGTAGTCAGGTAGGAAAGAAGAACGGCGGCGGCGGCAACATTGTTCGCATTGATGGCTCTAAGGAGATACTCCCCAGTCGCAATGTCTGGCCGATTGTGGACGCACTGAAGCAGAGTGCTTGTTTTGCATATACCACGTGGAGCCCCCTCAATATTTGCTTGAAGAGAGTATTGCCAGTCCTCAACATTCATGCCCTTTGGAGCCGAAAGCAAAAGCTTTACAATGTCGACGTCGTCCTTGGCCACAAATGGTCGCACATAATCTTTGCAGATGGGCAAGATGCACGCGCCAAAGCTCAGAAGAAGCTTCATTGAGGGAATGCTGCGCCTGGCGAGCGCAATTACAAAGGCTTGATTCAACAGATTGGGCCCTGCGTTATACTGGCACAGTAGATGGATATACGGTATGTTTTCCTGGCCCGTGACGGTACTCAACCAATTACACAATCCATTATTTGAAGACGTTGAACGCCGAAAAATGCTGGATTGCCTCTTTTGGAGCTTGCTGTCTTTGAAGTGCTCCCACAGCTCATCCAGCGAGTCAATGTGTACAGAAGCAAGCACTGCGTGCGCTACTTGCACATCGGGCAACGGAGCCATACAAAGAAGCTCATTGAGAGCCATTCCGACCTCATGTTTTGTAAAAGTCCATTTTTCTTCGTTCAGCTTCAAGCTTCTTCGGCTCGGTACGCGCAAGAGATGTCTCTTTTGTTGGTCTGGTGGACGGTAGCCTGCATCGCTTGTTCGCGCTCTCACCAGCAATGCGCGTGCAGCACTGCGATGTTCAATGGTTGTCGAGGCTTCATAGTCGATCGGAGAAGGAGTTTTGAGGGTCTCGATCGGCGAGGGAAGGGAGAGGCCGGCATAGCGAGAGAGGATATCGAGATTGGGAGACAAGGTTGAGCCGATAGCGAGGCTTGAGAGAAACCCATCTTGGCTATCCATCCTCCAGCTGTTACATATCTATTAGCAAAGGCTTGATGAAGAGGCGACTTTTGTGTAGTCTAGACACGCACAGAAACGAAGGTCATCTCGAAACTGAGAAGAAAAGGATTGAGTAGCAAAATTACAATGAGCCCGGCCGCCACAGGCAATACCGAGTCTGCCTTCGAGTCTCACTCCAGGGTCCGGATCTTTCAGCTCGCGAAACGAGCCAATCGCCCTGAAAATAAGGCGCCAGGTGCTGCAAAAATAGGCATCCTGTAAATGGCGAACCCCTCTTCAGCCGCACGCAGACAGCCCATCTGATTTTCAACTTAGCCGCTGGGCTTTGCAGCCACCAGGTGATAATCCGCCTTAGCTGCAGAAATATGTAGGCTACGTGTCAGTCAGTCACAGAGCGTTGGTGAAATAAGGCTCTCGCGGACGATTGTCTTTTCTTTGCAGCTGTTCATACAAACTTCGCCCTCTAGAAATTGATTCAACAACGAAATACTCGAGTATATTCACCAGACTCTTCTGATTCCATTCTTACCAATGACTAGTATTCCGGGAGTAATCCACTGGCTTGTTGGATTGGAATGTCGTTCTGAATCATTGCTTGCAAGAAATAAGGCTCCGGCCGACATGGCTTTGGCCCCCATGTCTGGATGCATGGGGCTTGCAGATGGCTTGAAAATATAGGCAGTCATCTCTTTTTTCAGGTTCATTGGTGCCCTCAGCTACGGATGTACAGGCTGTGCCCAGACCTCGAGCGGGTAGCCATCTCGTCCATATATGATAATAAACCGATGGCGACTCACTTCAGTTCTATTACTCCGTTAGATCATTCACTCAGATTTTGCCATCCCCTCAGTGAATGCTGCAACGGTCTCAATCATCATGGACCCACGCGATCCATCCGCCTCGGTCAAGCGATCTGTAAAATCCAACACCAAAAGCTCCAAAGACAGTATTGCCAGGCTTGCGGATGATCTTCTTCGTCAATCCCTTACACGCAAGCCTGACATTACTGCACAAGAAGCATCAACATTGAAGACCAAGACGCCCCATTCCTCAGCAAGCATCACTCGCTCAAGCATATCCAAACCCAAGGGCTCTTCCGCAGCAGATGAGTTGCTCCGTGCCTCTTTGGTTCGTGATGCTTCAGGTTCTGGACCAAGCGTGCCTCCTTCCTATCGAACCCACAACAATGTTCCAACCCCATCGTCAGTAACCAGGGTCAAGGATAGCTCGACTATCTCGGCTGCCTATAGCAAGAGTCGGCTATCAGCACTCAAGTCAGAGGTTGCGCGTGCCAACGCTGCAGCCCCAGCTTACTCCAAGTCTGGCTTGTTCAAAAGCTCCTGCTCGACTGATATACTGTTCCTTCTTGACACGACATACTCTATGAATAGTTACATAGAGACAGCAAAGAATCAGATCCGATCCATCGTCAAAGAGATCAAAGAGGTCTTTTTAAACGAGTCAGATGTGCGCGTCGCGGTGGTTGGATACAAAGACCATGGCGATGATCCCAACATAGAGTTCCTCGACTTCACTACATCTGTCACAGAGGTATACAACTTCTTGGCCAGCCTTCAAGCATCAGGTGGTGGGGATATCCCTGAGGATGTTCTGGGCGGTATACAGAAGGCTATCAATGCATCATGGACGCAACACACCCGGTGTCTGATCCACATCGCCGATGCCCCTCCTCATGGACATGCTCTACATGACTATGAGGAGAATGACGATGACTACTACAGAACAGCCAGTGAACCCCATGGTCTCACTCATGCAAATCTCTTGAGCCGCCTTGTCAAACTCAAGGTCAACTATGCTCTTCTGAGAATCAACTCATCTACCGACCGCATGGCCCTGGAGTTTGGCAAGTCCTACAGCGGTGGATTTTCGGGAGCGGACGTCAAGCTCCACGAAAAGAATTCTTACAACATTGCGATTGAGGATTCCCTCATCTTGGCCAAGTCCCGGGCCAAGAGAACAGCCACGAGTACTGGACCCCTTTTCGAAGAACTCCAGCTCGGAACTGGATACACAGCCATCAAGCATTTGGTTGTCAGCACTGTCACGTCTTCAGTATCGCGTACAGCAAACCGCTTGACTCTGGCAATGAGGGGCGGGAGCCGTGGTGGCTCGCACATGTCTGGGCACCCAGAGTTAACTGCTATCTTGGAAGATGGCAGTGTTGCCAGAAGTGTAGCCAGCAAAAGCGTTGCTCTTGAGACATCACCACCGCGCTGGAACACCCCTGGCTGGCTAGACAAGAAGCTCACCACGGAGGGCTTTTGTCTGGACCTGAGCGTCCATGGGGCTGATACTCTGGATGCAATGTTGGACAACGATGAGAACATCAAGCTTGGGCTTGTCAAGCTCGATATCAACGCACGTTCCAAGCCTTTCGCTGAAGGATCTCTCCGCGTCGCGGCGTATGCTCGCCCAGCTGCAACCACGAGCAAATTCGTTCTCAAGTCATTCAAACACACTGAACACAGGCTAGCCAATCTAATTGAGGACATGCGAATGCAAGCGCTTTGTAAAGCATTTGCCCTGGAGTTCAACGGGCTTATCAAGTCCTCGCAGCCTATCGATTTTATAACTACGCTTTGTCTCCAGGACATGTCTCGCGGATCCAAGTCAGACGACAATCTGTCGCTGGAGCCGTTTATCGAAGGCGAATACATCAAGTACAATAGTAACGGGGTTTATGTCTTGGAAGACGACACTAACCCATTCAATGAGATTGCGCAAGCTTTCTCGCATTTTACCTTTGAGCGCTCCTGGGGCCATTTTCTGGTCACGGATCTTCAAGGTGTGGGTAACTCTTTCACTGATCCTGCAATTCAGACCAAGGATCCTGAACGTTTCAAACTCGGTGAAACAAACCTTGGTGAGGAAGGGTTCAAGTTCTTCTTCGCCTTGCATGAATGCAAGGCGACATGTCGTCAGCTGGGGCTTCTAACGAACAAGGAAATGCTTGTATCTGGCAAACTCACATTCAGAAGCAAATGGCCTGCTATGGACCCAACGGTTTGTTGCTCTAACAAACTGTGCCGCAAGATTATCCGACTTGCAACAGCTAACAAATCATCTGATTATCCTGAGCATAACTGGTGTGATGGGTGTTTCCCGCAGCTCAAGCTTAGTGAGGTAAAGGTGGCATGTGGCGGATCAAAACATAATTTTCAAGTTTCCAAGTTCTACCATGAGAGTCAAGGCGAGAAGGCGCCGACTGTGTGTGAAGAGCATAGGGAGAAGGATGCCACTGTTACTAGTGTTGTTGGAGGTGGTTTGTGGGAGACTACGAAGTCGACTGAGAAGAAAGAGATATTAGGCAGATTGTGGTAGAAGTAGAGATCTAGTATTTATTCAAGGAGAGTAACTCATTGATCCAATCTATTATCATAGACGTGATGCCACACCAAGTTACCCATTCGCTAAACATGGCCACGGCTGCATCCGCCTCCGCAGCGTAAGCAACCCTTACAACTCGCCTCATGGGTCATCTCAGAGCAGCGCGGTGCAGTCTTGGTGATAAACATCTCTCCAGTAGAGTCTCTGTAGCAGGAAAGTCGGCGCTCAGAGTTGAAGGCTTGGACCATCTCAGGCGCAGCACGCCGGGCAAAGTCAGATCCAACCCACGAGGCTTCACATGCGCGGTATCCTGTCCAATGAATCCAATGTTCCTCTCGTTCACCACCGTTCGGAAGATAAAAAACGCGATAGCCGAGAATACAAAATACGTGACGCTTTCCTATGCCCGTAGCATACTCTCGACTTCCAGAGAGCCGCCAGAAATTGACGACGGCTGGCTCGTTGATCTTTTGTACGTTGTCCTCTCTGAGTATAATGGGTTGCATGTTGGGAAACTTGACTTCGAGGTAGACTGTGTCCGGCTCTTCAACGTAGAAGTTGAGGATTCCTAGATCAGATGCAGCCTGAGTGTTCGGAAAAGGAAGAAGATTATGACCGGGAATCGTTTGACGAGTGACGCTGAAAATCTCTTCATCTTTATTTATAGACATGAGAGACGGCCAATGTGTACCGGATCTCGAGAATGGGTTCCCGATGGAAGAGTTGAAGCGCGGGAAGTAATCGTCTGCTGAATCATCAGTCTCCATCGGTTGAGATGAGGACTCTTTTCGAAGAGATGGCAAGCTCGAGACTCTGGGAAGGTGTTGATCTCGAGGAGACACAACCGATTCGCGACGAGAAAAACCTGATACCCTGGTCAATATCCTTAAAACAGCAGACATTGTGCACATTATTCACCTTGTGAAGCTACAGAGAAGTCCCATTGCGCAAGAGTCGCCCTGATAGCATCGGATGACATCGTGCCAGTGGTGATGGGATCAAAACTGGGGTGAGGAAATGTCAGAGAGGCAACAACTCCAATGATGTAGGAATTGTGAGCCAGTATAGCCCACGGAGCAGAAAGAGCAGTTGAGGGCTTTACGCCGAGAAGTAGGAACCTGACAGCATTAGTAGACAAAGGAGATTCTCCTCGTGAGTCTTCATCATTCGTTAATCATGGCATGCACATGCAACAGACAGCTGCTTATGGTCCGAGCGTGCAACAGTCTGAACTGCATGCTCAGCAATGATGAGATGAGTGCCTTCTTGTCATTGATGCAGAATTCACGGTGAGAATAGCGCTAGAGGTGAAATGCCAAACATTTGTTGATGTATGGGTAAGCTTCTGATGATCAGGTAGTGCAAAGCCCCATGCGACAGCACATCAATGCCAGAGTTTGTTTGTCAAACCACCAGTAAGACTAGCCTTATCCGATCTCTTGTGCCCTAGACATCCTCAGGTTTCCTGGTCCGGAATCCCTTCTCGGCTTGAACCGCTGCTAGACCACGTCGGCCATTCATTCCCCGGGAAAAGTTGGTAATCCCTTTCTCACAAGACGCGACTTCATCCTTGGCTGCTTCGCACCGACCACGAGCATTTTCAAGACGCTCCCGAATATCCTTGAGATTCCGTTTCATCTGCCTGGTCTCACGGTTGCGATGACGAGGGTGTCTCTTGCGCGCGGTCTGCTTTGTTGAGGTAGTTGCCTTGGCGCAGGGAGCTGTGCAGGGGCCAGGATGGTTAGTGTTTTAAATCTGACAGTTCATATTGGTGACTGACTAGTGGTGCGGGATGACTTGTTTGACTTAAGCATGATGTTTGGGTGGCTGTACATGCTTGCTTGTTCATTATCGGGAGTACTGGCAGGGTAAAGACGCTTGGGCAGAGTATTGTGCCGCTCAGGGCGAGAGAAACATTTACCCATGATCTTTGGGCGGTATTTTCCTATTTTCCACGTATACTTTGATGCGAATTCAAGATCTAAAAGGCAGCTGTCTCTTGATGATTGAGAACGGAGTGTGTGGTTGCCCGGTCGGAAAAGATGCCACACATCTTGGTACGACAGCCAACGCGTTACATACGCGTTGCAACAATGTAGAAAAGATTAAATCGGCAACCTGCTTGCAACATCCCACTATATCTGTTGTAGTTGTTTGAAGCATCCCGAAAGCTGTGTCTGTCCGCGGCAAGCTGCATATCCTGGCCTATATTAAGCAGGTATCTAAGTATTTATAGAGTTTAAAATACCTATAGGTAC
>JABEEJ010001111.1:0-17806 GCA_013363135.1 Fusarium brevicatenulatum | reverse complement strand
CCCTCCCAAGGAGACTCACCCCGCTCAACCTCCTGCTCCTCAGCCCCCCAAGGAGACACAGCCCGGTGTCACTCCCCCCAAGGAGACCCAGCCTGCCCAGCCTCCCGCCGAGTCTCACCCTAGCTACCCTCAGCCTCCTGCTCCCAGCAAGCCTGTCGAGACTGCCCCCGTTGTCCCTGCTCCCAGCACTCCTGCTGAGACCTACCCTGCTCCTCCTGCCACTACTCCCACCCAGGTCACTGCCGGTGCTGGACGTGTCGGAGGTAGCGTCGGAGCTGCTCTCTTTGCGGCTGGTTTTGTCGCCTTCTTCCTGTAAATAATTTGACTGCTCACGCGGAGCAACGAGTATATGACGGTTTGGAGATATATACGCTGCATAATACATGCACCTATTACCTGCACCTATTACTTTCTATTAGATAATTTCTTAGATTAATATATTTACAGGCATGAAGCCAAGTAAATTGTTACTGTTCAATAATGTGATTTCCTCTCCGAACGTAATTATGTGAGCATGATGTAGGGTCGGTAATCTAAGATAGACTCTCAGGCCATTCCATGTCCATGTGGGTTTCTTCTCCTTACAGCACCACGGAATCGGATCCGTCGACTTGAGTGACTTGCACTGTCGGTCGTCTACCTCCCTGGCAAGCCTCTGTCGCTCAGTTGGAGCCATAGGCTCTATCTTATTCCACCAGTCAGACACTTTATTGATCTTCCACGCCAATATTATTGTCGGAACAGAGACGATAGCAGTTACACCGACTGGTCAATAAAGTCAGCACCACTTCCTGACTTCGCTCATATGTGAGACTCACAAAGAATGGGGAAAAGCCACCATCCTTGATACTTGACATCACCAGATTCGTGGGGAAAGCTGGAGACATCGAGCGCGAAGAGAGAGGAGAGAAATGACAGCGGAAGCTATGCTCTCTGGTAAGCGGCAGTTACTAATGTTGATGGTGCCACTTACGAATATGATCGTCACGATAGTGAAAATGAGTATGCTGTTAGACTGCCGCGCTGTGTCGTTGGCTTGAATCCTCCCGAACTCAGCTTCTTTAATACTGGCTTGCTTCTGGCGCAGATCAAGCAGTAAGTTAATCTATTGTTCTCATCAGTCATCTGTTAGGTAAGATCTCCGATTGGACTGAACTCACAGAGTCATGAGCTGTCTCTGCCTCTGCTAACAAACCTGTCAGATTGTGCTTGGCATCCGCTGGCGTATACAGATAATAATAACTAAGTTGGCCGGTTGCCGTGTAAACAGGCGACATCCGTTTCCAGACAGCATCTTGGTCGTCGGCCAGCGTGCTCAGTATCCGGAGCTCATCTCGGATGTCGCGTATCTTTTCCAAAAGGGTGGTTTCAGGAGAGATGATGTGATACGGGTTTGATGGCATAACCTTGACTGCATGTCCAGCACGGTGTGGATAATCATGTTGTTGTCCTCGCTCGCCCTCGAGAGCATCACGGAAAACCTTGAACAGCTCTGCTTCGGCATTTGCCTAATAACTGTTTAGTATGCGAGATATTATATCTTCATCGCGGTGGACTGAACCAACCACTTTTCGAATGGACTCCCGAAAGACTTCGAGTGGAGTCTTGAGGCCAACTGTTGGCCACTTGAAAAATCCGGTTGTGATGCCGAGAATCTGTTCGATGAACATATGGATCGATTGGGGCTGTGCAAAGCGGCTCCGTGTCTCACCACCAGTTAGATTTCTTCTTATACTTTCTACCAGCAGATTATCTCGATCCGTTTCTGTCGTAGCTGTAATGAGAGTCTCTGGGAGTAGTTTAGTTAATAGGAACAACACGCGCACTCGGTAAACCTACTCTCATCAACGACCCATAACCATAGTTGGTCTACCATCAATATTCGACGTTCTTGTCCACCAGATGTTAGATCATGGAATCTATTGTTAGTCTCTGAGGTCTGCTCATTGTCAGAGTCAATGAACTTGGACAAGACCTGATCTCGATCTCTTGTATCTGTGTCGGTGAGCACCGAGTAGTAGTACTGATCTAAGGTCATGCGCCTGTGACTGATACGTCTCAGCCTGCGGCTTTGGATGGATTCGTCGATTCCTTCTCTTTTTATGGCAACGGAATCTTTGTGGTTTCCGCTGCTGCTCACATAGGTCCCGAAGCCGAGGTATGGCATCTATAACCAAGCAAAGTCAGTCTATGAATACAGTTGTAGGTTCAGGAGCTTGATGTATAGCATACGTATAGAGCCATGAATGGCATCTGTTGCTGAGCTCTCTTCCCCGCAGCAGAATTGTTCGACTGGTTAGGGTACCTGATCTGTATATAGTCAATAAGATGGCCGAGGGGTTTATAGCTCGGAATAACCTAGCGATTGTGTCAGTACATACAGCACATCGTGGTTTCATGTAGTTCCCTCCTCCCCCAGCAGATAACTCAGTCCAACTAGAGTTGAAATGCTGCATCATCAGCTCGTGGTCCATTTCTGAAACACCCGAGTCGTGTGATAACCGGCTGGCGAGGTCCTGTAGACGATAATGTGAGTGGCAGTGTATGTAACAGCGAGGTGTAAGCCGCTTACTCTCATGAGATGCATCTGCTCACAAATAAACCATCAGTGTCAGCGATTGATAAGCATAATGTGTGACCTACCTCAGCAACAGGTAAATGGATCCAGCGAAAGAGCAGATCACGGAGTGGCTGGGTTGAACAGCTTAGCGGTGCCTCCTCTTGATATCCGGGGAGTGAATCCTTGAAATCACGAAACCGCTGCTGTGGATGATGCCTTTCCTTGCCCATCAAGCTCGCTGGCCCTTGATCATATATGATCTTCTTGATGGTCTCCTTCTTCTCTGTGTATGCACCACAGGAACAGGTGTCGATGATAAGGCCACTCATGCTTAAGGACTCTCCTGAATTTTGTCGACACTGTGGCAATTTCGGTGGCTTATCATGATTAGGATTTGCGATGAGTCTCAGAACAGGCGGATTGTATCGAAGTAGATTATTGATCTTTTCATGGACAGGGCCTGGAATAGATAAGACAATACCTGCAAGCGGTGACATATCCATCGAAGAGTAAGCACCATTGGATAGCAGCCACCATACTACCGTTGGTTGGGAGCAACGCACCGCCAACTCGAGAGTAGTCATCTGAGGATCAGGTTCTCGCCCACACCATTGCTCAAGTAAATGTCTCAGGGTATCTTCGTGCCCTGGTTTTTCGAATCGCGCAAGTGCCTCGAGTATCTCGACCGCATGTGTTTTGTGCGTACTTAGATAGTTCTTCGCGGTTGTGCCTAGACATATGATTTCCCTCCAAAAGAGGTCGGTGACTGCTTTGTGTCGGTTCACGATTGACAAAGAAAGAGGTGTATCCTCCCAGATATTCTGTTGCATGATGATGTAGACCCTTTCATGTGAGGTCTGGATGGGGCACTCTTTGTCAACTAGGTTGAGGAGTTCTTGGGCTGTTTCGCGGCTACCACATTGTGCTGCTAAATGCATTGCGGTAACTTGATCCGTTGCCGTCTCAGATACGCCAACATCACCAATGATCGGGACAATCTTGGAACTACCGTGTCGAGCAGCAGTGTGAAGCCAGTTAGCTCCTTCTCTTTTCCTGTGCAGAATGGAGCTGTCAGCCTTGATGCACTCTTGAGCCAAAGGCAGATAGTCATTTGCGACAGCCCAGTACATGATGGGATGCAAGTCGTCTAGCGGCGGGTCTCGCGGACGTTTGAGTCCTCCCAAGATCGCGTTTCCAATTTCTTCCCTACTTGACCAAAAGTCTATAAATGCCGCCATCGTGACAGGATTGGGAGGAAAGTACGTCGGTGTTTTCAGTAATTGTAGCATGGTGTCGAAATGACCCTTGAACGCTGCATTAAACAGTGGCGTGTGACTTAGTCTATCAAGCTGAGCAACCTGGCTTCCTCTTGAAATCAGGATTTCGACGTTTTCGGACTCGCCAGTCAAACATGCCAGAGCCAAAGCTGTTCCGCCGTGACGGTGAGTTTTGGCGGCGTCTGCACCGCGGTTGAACAACATAGCAATGACGTCCTTATTTTTTGGCCTTCTGCAAGCCGCCATAAGTGGTGTAAGGCCTGTGCTGGGACCGCATTGGTTGACATCTGCCCCATAGTCAATCAAGATCCTAGCCTCCAATAATTTCCCCAAAAGACATGCCATTGAAAGAGGTGACAGATCACCAGCACTTAGGTGGTTGATATTTGCTCCGCTGCTAACAAACTGCATGGCGATATCCACAAAATCTTGTAAAGAACCCCCTTTATTTTCCAGCATTCGGTGAAAACAGTTATAGCCTCTCTTGTCCGTATCTGAAAGTGATGCAGCCCCTTCCAGCAGAAGACGTGACATACGTAAGTCCAACCTTTGGCTTGCGTAAAGTATAGGTGTTGCCTTCCCGCTACTGGAGTTTGCATGGATGTATGCCCCTTCAGACACAAGGACGTCGGCAGCTTCGAATGATCCTGCGATGACAGCGGCGCAGAGTGGTGTAAGGCCAATCTCCCCGCATGATTCGATGTCTGCTTGCTTCCCCAGGAGCCATGGAATGACCTGGTGATTATTATCAACAGCTGCATGGTGCAGCGGTTGATTTCCTCGAAGATCCTTCATGCTGATTTGCGTCTCAGGTCCCTGATTCCAGAGGAGGTCCAGCAGCTCCGGACTTCCTTGGGAACACGCGAGGGAAAACACTGTGCGGCCCCTACTTGTTCGTAGCTGTGAATCTGCTCCTTTCTCAAGGAGAACTCGAACAACACCCGTTTGGGCACTTCTCGATGCGTACTGCAAGGCAGTCCATCCGTACCCATTTACCCGATTGATGTCCGCTCCATGGGATAAGAGAAGCCTGACAGCGGTCAACCAGCCATAATCAGCAGCGAGATGAAGTGATGGGCTTCCAGGGCTATGGATGGGGGTATCAATGTCGACATTGAACTTAGATAGTAGCATCTCGAGAATAGTAACTCGACCGAATATTGCGGCAATCGTCAGTGGAAGGACGAGGCAATCCACAGGCTGTTGGTTCTTTTCAGCCTCGTAGGGGATGGATGCATTGGCTAAATGTTTGTTTTGGTTCAACAACTCCTCAAGTTCTGCAATTTCGTCTGCTTGTATAAGCGACGTCAACTGAGTCTTGAGTGTTTGGTGTTCGTCTGGTTCAGCCTCATTTTCCAGCGAAGAATCCTTCGGTGACACAGGACGAGATACAGAGGAGCTCGACGGGTTGCTAGATGCCATATCGTCCTTGTGAGGGAAGAAGGTGACTTTGAAGCGATATGTCGACTAACAAGCGCGCAAAAATATGTGTTGAGAACGAAAATGAGCTTCATAGATAAAAAACAAAGGAAATAACCCTCCGCAAAATCGGGCAGCTCAATAAACCCAATTCTTCGTAAAGCTAGCCAATACAAAGAAGACACGCCCCGCCTTGGGCTTCTGTGCACTCTGCATACTCACAAAGCAAGCTGAAAAGACCCCCTGTTTGCGCCTCTCAACTGAATCATGCATGGCGACGAGGGCTTTTCTCGGCCAATGATCACGTAGTTACTGGAACGCAGCCTAAAGATCTACAGCCAACGGGTCGTGCCGCGGTTAGCCCAATCCCAAAAGCTGACAAGAAAGAGACTGGGCGTGATTGGCATTTGGAAATGGCAGCCCATTTCGAGTTATGAGATCGAGCAGCGATAAAAGTGTAATAAAACGAAAGCAACAACTGACATCATAAATAATTATATGATAAAACACTATACTCTATAGACCTGTCAAGTACCTCTGTTCCTTTTATACATTTGTAAGGCCTGTTCCCTCCCTCAGTCAGACATTACTGTAGACTCATCCCAGCGCTCCGTACTAGCATCTCCCACCCCCCTTAGCTCATGTTGTTCAAACGACGACGCCAATTTATCGTCCTGACCCCATAGCAGATAAACCGGATCGAGGAAGTTAAAAACCGCTATAGCCACAACCATGATGGCACCATCTAAACCGATAAAGTATCCTTCGTGGGTAATCAGGTAACCACTCCAGCCCTGCAGCAGCTCAACAGTTCGGTAGATGCTTCGGATGAAAATCATAGTCAAGGAAATAAAGACGGCAGCCAAGAGCCAAGTATAAGCCTTTGGCAAAGCGTTGCCATCAGATAGGCCTTGCTTCCTCGACTGCAAGTAGCACCTTTTGACAAAGACTCTCCTCAGAAAGTCAATAACTAATACGGCGAAAACTACCATGGCTGCCATCTGGAAGACAATGCCAGCGACCTGTTCATTATTACGATCAGCTACTGTCTGTTCCTTTTCACTTAACAACAGAGAACTGTTAAGCTTACCATAATGTTTGTTCCCGGTTTTGTATCACCGTCAATCTTATCCGACTCTGTAGAGGCCATGGCTCCTCCGACAGCTTGTACAATAAGAGCAATAATGTCGCATGTCAAAAACACAATAGCGTACATCCTCGGTCCAAGGATAGAAGATTCACGACCAAGTCGATTGATGAAGGCGCCGAGTATAACGTAGAGTCCTGCAGTAATGAAAGTCGGGGCGATGATGAGAGTTGTAATCTGCATCAAGAACGCGTTGTTGTTGTAGGGACATTCGCTCGACCATGTTCGACCAGCCCAACCAATTACTTCGGCTGATTCATAGGTATTAGCAACTCTTCATGCTTGCGACTGAGATCATGAAAGGGAATTTTGACATACTCAAGGCTCCGACTCCAAAAGCAAATGATGTCCATTGGCGTTTCCTAACGAACTGGATAAAGTGGCCGAAAAGACTCAGACCAAAAAGAGCGCAGAAGGCGATTCCAGCCCCTAACGTCGGGACATATCCGTATGAAGTATCGATACCATCTATCAAGCTGTGACATCCCGACCTCAGTGTGTCGACTTGTTCTTGGGTGAGCGGTCCCGACGCATCCGTAGTATTGGACATCTCGAAAAGATAGCTCGGTGTTCGTTTCGGTCCTGATCGTTTCGAACTTATAGATTGCAAGTCGTGGTTGACTTATGATGCCAAGTAATGGTCACAAATAATGTGTTTACTCGCTATCGAGGATGTCGCTTGCATGGAGATGCGATAGCAGATAATGGGAGACATTTTAGTATAAATATGGGGTCTGATCATGACATTACCCACCCGGCGTCCGCGGGAGCCCATTTTCAACCAGTTGGGCGTTGAGGTTATATTTATAAAACGTCAGAAAATTCCAAGACACAAGTTCCGGGCTTCCCGGCCGAAGAAAGTCTTCAACAACCAACTGTCACTACAGGAACAGAAGCCTTGAAATGTGGTACTCAGCACTCCTTAAATGGCTCAATTGAACATAAACAAGCAAAACAAGAAGAATTAACACGTTGGTCTTCAAATGATATATAATATGCCAGTTGACGAGCGGTACTGTTATTTGGAGTCTAACGGGTATAACGCTCTGGCGAAATGGTAAGGTCAAATCAGCCGCTTATCTAACAGCTACGAACCGCCAATCATGGTATTTATGTGACACCTATGGGGCGTTCCATTGGCAGTTATTTCTCCCTTCCTTGATAGCCTGCGATAAGCTTTACGCATTCAAAGGTAAGACATCCCGTATACCCGGTTGGAGGCTCTTCTGTTACATTCCATGCCGGATATCAAAAACCGGTTGAAGCTAAAAGCCACTGACGTAACACAGTTAAGTTTAATCAGATAAAGAAGACCGTACGGAGTATGCGGGCCAAGATAACTCCCGCGCCATAAGCCGTACGCCGGTTATCCGTGGATATCGTCTTACGGAGACTGGGCTGAATGCCAGACAATTCAACAGGATTTAGCCGGCAAACATACAGTTTCAAACAGAGCCCTGTTCTATTCGGAAAACTCTTTTTTTGCGATATTCGTTTCTTTATGTATCATGATTTAGAGCTTGACTTGGAGTAAGGCTTGTTAAGTAAATCTTCCGAACTTCCGATACATGGGTCCAACCATGAAAATTTATTTTGCGATAGCCGCTTGGTCAGGGCACAATAAAAAGTCACACATCGACCACCACGGAAAGAGTTGTTTGTTTTCAAAAAAAATATCATTGAGCAACATATCGAGGGGAAACATTAGCATGTTGTGTCAGGCCTAGATGCCTCTTTTGGTCCGTTGTCAGATTACATCTTCAAATGAGAACTGTCATTGTTTCTTATTGACAATCTGAACTGGATTAACAGCTAAGCATATGCATGTTGTTATGCTAGGCCTCTATGTTGTCTCCTCAGCTACGATATAGGGTAATAATTCTGCGTTCTTAGACAGAGTATCTGATCGGATAGCAATACGCGGGTCAACGCTGCAGGTGAATAGAATGTCACCAGTGACAAACTAGACTAGGGATCTCGTTTCTTGACCATGCAAGGTGAAGCTAGGGAGTGTTCCAGGTGAGCGGATAACCACAGGGTACAGGGGCACGTTAACCGCGTACAAGATCGCGACCCGCGTAAAGAATTAGGGGCGATCAGATTGATCACGGACAGTCTTGGCAATGAAACACAGATCATTAAGAGCAAATGTTGCGAAAACCTCAGAGAGGTTTTTACTCAGAACCTCATGAATACACCAAGAACAAGGCCCTAATGAATGATTGCAAGCTGTCGTGAGTCTCTGAACTTCAGTGTCAAGGGCTTAAAAATCTAGTTAGTAGTTACTACGAAGAGACACCCGCTCAAAATAGCATCAACTCAAGAGACTGCTCTCCATGTCCTCCCACTTTCCGATATGCGAAACTACACAAGACATGATTGCATCAATTCCCCTGACCAGCCCAATGCGAAAATCCGCCAAACCACCAGTAAGCATCGACGACAAAGTCGCAAGACCCAGAAATAAGCTTAAACAAATAGTTCAATAGGCGGAAATTTTATTAAATTAACGTCTCAGGCCTTCCACGTGCAGCTTACGCCATCACCAAAACTTCAGACGAACAGAAACAATTAACCTTGACCGTTGAACTGACTCTGTAACAGTCCCTGGAGCTTGGGCCTATTACCGCGCGCTTGGGGCCGGGGCCTTATCCGAAAAAGGCGTGCGGCTCCACGAAGCTGAGACGATGTGCTTTTCCACCACTGTGAATTGAGGTGCTTCTTGGCGGGCGATAACAAGCGTCGATCACTAAATCGGATGAAATGTGTTAAAGAAACATATATAAACGTGAAACTCTTGTCGTCTGGTTTTGTGTTTCTTCAGCTTAGTTTCTCATCTCAAGTGCAGTGCATTCACTCTTTTTTTCTACATTCCATTCCATTCTTTCTCTTCACTGTGTGAAGCTGGTCTATTACACTCTTTTCTCAAAAACTCTTACCTGACTTTTCATCAACTTCACCAATTCTCTCTTTTCAAAGAATCAACATGTCTTTCAAGGTCGCTGCTACTCTCGCTGGCGCTTTCGCCTCCGTCGCCCTCGCCCACGGAACCGTCACCGGTATCAGGGTCGACGGAACCTACCAGGCCGGCTATGACCTCAGCTCCTACTACAAGGCCCAGCAGGGCGGCGAGATCCCCACCATTGCTGCATGGTCCGCTGAGAACCTCGACAATGGCTTCGTCCCGCCCTCCGACTATGGCACCTCCGACATTGCCTGCCACAAGAAGGCTGCTCCCGGCAAAACCTCCATGTCCGTCAAGGCCGGTGGTACCGTTGAGTTCCAGTGGTCTGACTGGCCAGAGTCTCACATCGGTCCCGTTCTGACCTACGTTGCCAAGTGCTCTGGGAAGTGCACTTCTGCTGACCCTGCTACTCTCAAGTGGGTCAAGATCGATGCTGCTGGTCTGGATGGAACCTGGGCTGCTGCCGATCTGATCAAGAACAACAACACCTGGACTACCACTGTTCCCGAGACTCTTGCTGCCGGTAGCTATGTCTTCCGTCATGAGATCATCGCTCTCCATGGTGCGGGTTCCAAGGATGGTGCTCAGAACTACCCTCAGTGCTTCAACATTGACATCACTGGTTCTGGAACTGATGAGCCTGAGGGTACCTTGACCACTGAGCTCTACACCGACTCTGAGCCCGGTATTCTCTTCGACCCCTACAAGGGTTCCACCACCTACGAGATCCCCGGACCTGCTCTGTACGGTTCTGCCTCTGGCACCAAGCCCGTTATCCCTGACACTCCCTCCAACGGGACCATCTCGACCCCCGCTCCTTCTGCCCCTACCCCCGTTGCTCCCACTCCTGTTGCTCCCACCAGCCTCGTCACCTCTGTCGCCGCCGCTGCTACTCAGGCCGCTGAGGTTCCTTCCACTGAGGCTCCTGTCGCTGAGGAGGAGGGTTCTGAGGATGGTGCTCTCCCCAAGACTTTCACTCTTGACACCTTCATTGACTGGCTCCGCTCCAAGAACGGTGCCTCGAAGAAGGTTCGCCGCCACGCTCGCCAGTTCTAAGTTATCTGAGATACACTTGGTAGAAACGCGATGCGTTGAAGGAAGGGAACTGGTCCTTTGAAAGGTCAGGCTTATTTTATATGTAGATAATAGTGAATGCGCTTGCAGAAGTCAAGCCCATGTACAATACAAAGATCCAAACACTCTTAAGAGCCTACTTATACGTGATGTCGAATGTTGTCACTGAAATGCACCAGTAATTAATCCATAACCACAATACTTCTTCTACAACATTACACAAGATACCCATAACATGAGTTACCGTTGCCAGGAAAGTGCCTATGCAACGCCCCTAAATTCCGAGACCTGAATTGCCACATTTCTTCCCATGAGCTATCCCGCCGTGAATGCTTCTCATGTGCACAATTAGATTGTTACACAACCCGGGAAGCAGGGGATAGTGCAGCGATCTGTATAGGAGTACCTAAAGATAGCCTTCTCAACGTTGCTTTGACTTTTCTATATTCGAAGACTGATCGTTTGCTTAGTGCAGAAGTGATATTTTCTTTTTCAGTATCGTGTTTAAGATAATAATTAAAGATAACCCTGCTTTTTGGAAGAATCTAGCAACAATCGCCCACAAAGCTGGACTGTAGTAACGGGTAATCCATCACATAGTGTTTGATGAGCAATCTCATGTGATATCATTCTGGCAGTTGACTTGTGTGTGGAGGGCCAACATTGTGCAGACCTCAGCGAATTCATCACCAGAAAAATTCCACATTTGGGCATGTCAACCTTGAAGTATTGTACGTTGCTCTTGGAACGCTGACCTTGATGGAAAAGGGCTGCGATTCATGGCAGAAGGAGCCTTGGGTATTGAAAGAACAGTTTATCGGCAAGCTACAAGACAGCTTGTCTGATTCGCAAGGACTAAACCATGACAAGTTCCACTTTCTCATGTCGACATACTACATAGAAAGTCACGGTGTTCCTCGAAGCATTAATCACTGTAAAACATCTGATCATGCTTTCTGAGCTAGTGCCAATAGATGCCATCTGAATCCTCGAGGCCTATACTGGACGAGGCCACTCTGATCGCGAGACTGGAAGTCCAGGCCGTGAGAGCAAAGATGTAGTTCTAGCAACCCTTGGAAGACTGTATCAACAGCTGGTACCCTCAAGAGTCCTACCGACCCGCAGACCAGCACAAATGGAGGGGCAGCAGGCGTACCTATATGCCATATCTACGAGACATACCCTCGAGCGCCAGTTCGCAGTCCAATTGGGAGTTGGAGAAGAAAGTTCTATTGGATCAGCGCAATTGATGGGTAAGGAATACTAGGTAGAGAGATTAAGGACAGTTTTATCTTCGTTTTGTATTAAAAGCAGCGAGACATGGACAACGGGTATTGCTCACGTACCTCCGATGTGTTACAGTTGAGATTTGTGGCTAAGACTGAGAGCTTGGATCAGCATTCAGCAGACAGAATTTAGCTCCTGTGCCCCACGAAGCTAGTACGCGACATGCTGTTGTGTTTTAATCGAGAGCATAATGGGAGTAGCTTGGAAGAAATATAGCAAACTGTTTTGCAGTTGCATAGCGACTAAAAAGCTCAGCCCTCTCAGAGTCCAAACCGCAGGGCAGGCTTTTGAAAGAGGTGCAGAGGATCAATGCATGGCTCAATTAAAGGAAGTATTTCGGCATTTCTACAGTAAACTGTGAGTAATGTTTTAATTCAAGTTATTCATAACAGCTAATACTGCCGCGTTCACCCATTCAGCCATGATACGATCGGATGTGTCAGATCCGGCAACCAAAACCTCGTTCCGCACCCTGCAAAAAACAAGACAAACGAGGGATCGGCCCTTTGCCGTCCTAAAATGCCTGTAGAATTAGTTTTAGCGTATTCGGAAGCGCAGTTAATTCTGGCTACTCTATAATACAAGTCTGCATTGCGACCCTGGCGTAGCATCAGGCCGAGGTCGTTTATGCATAACCCCGCGTCGTCGAAAGTCCAACGGCGTTTTGAGGACTGTTCCGTAAGGTTTCGATTGGTGCGGCTGGGTCCGCGGGCAGTTACCTACCTACTTTGGCTTTTCTATCTGTAATAGGTCACCAGCTCATGATGTGACTTTTATATGCTGCGGTTTATGCCTACCAGAAATGAAGTATAGTGCAACGTAGTTGGGTTTATTCCAAGAGAGTTATCCATGCAATCATGCTTTGTAGGTGATATTGTTAAATGTGTGATATGGATTGAGTGCCTAAAGCGGCATTGAATAAATCTTTGTAATGATTACGATGGCTATTTTTGGCAGCTGAATAAAACTCTTGCCAAGCTGATGTTTGTGATATCTTTTGACATAAATACTCTTCCTGTTACTCACTTCAATCTCTCATTGTATCACCATCACAAGCTCTTCTACTACTTACAAATCACCCTTCGCTAGTACTGCTCCAGCAACCAGATAAATCACTCAAGATGAAGTTCCTTCTCGCCCTCGCTCTGGCCATCCCCGCCATCATGGCCACTCCTGCACCAGTCCCCGACAAGGCTGCGAGCACACAGGTGCAAGCCTGCGCCTGTGTCAACGCGCAAGGCCAGACCACGGTAAGCGGCTACTGCCAGTACATCCGCGGCCGCGCCGAACGAGTCGACGGTGGAGAGCTTGTAAGTAACTCTTGTTGCCCTTCGGATGTTGTGTTCTGCTAACGTCGCGATACTTAGTGCTACCCGAGCGACAAATACTCAGACTACATGTCCGAGAGATTCACTGCCGAATTCTGCAAGGGCTACTACCCCGGGTACAACGACCGCATCTGCAAGACCAAGACTGTGTGCCCGCTTATTGGAGATTACTGGGTTCCCTGTTAAGTTCTTTAGCCGTGTTGGAAGGCATGGGCGCTTATGTGTTAATTTCTATGGATATATTATCAGCTTCTTTACTGTGTTTACTTTGATTTTTGAACTCAAGACCTTAATTTACATTCCTCCCATTGTGCGAAGAGGCTTATCTCATGGACGTGGTTGCTCAATAGATTTTAAGACTGATCAATATCACCTAAATACCCCAAGCCACAGTCCTCCCTTGTCGGTGATGAAGATACGTAGCGAAAGCAGCCAATAAGACGCAAAGGAGGCTCCGATACCCCACGCAGTCTGGCTGAAAATCCTCCCCTCACACAAATCTGACCTAGTGGCAACCCATTCTAACTACAGCACTAACTACAATGGCTCCGCCAGACAGGAGGATACTACTACCCAAGCTCGCGGCTGAAGCATCGAGCGAGAATGACCAGGTACTTCCAGCTACTAGCAAACGCAGGGCGCTGCCTCCGCGCAGACGCAACGCTCCCGTTGCTTGTCAGAGTGAGTTCTGGAAAACCGGGAATAAAGGTGGCAATGTCAAGCTGACCAACGATCTACCAGCCTGTCGGAGACGCAAGGTCAAGGTACATTTTGCTTCAACTCATTTCAGTCCAGGCTCTGCAGCGACAGCTAATACTAAAGCAATAGTGCGGAGGTGCTCGTCCGAAATGCCACCAGTGTGAAAAGGCATCGATTGATTGTGTCTACGACGCGCCTGCTGGCCTCAATCACCGGCAAGCCGATAAAGATCAGATTGCGAGGCTCCAAGCCACCGTCGAGCATCTTCGCCAAAGGGTTTCGACTCAAAGTACTCCATACTCTGACCAGCCGGGCACCTCCCTCACCCTGAGCCTGCCGGCAGTCGGAAACATCCATCGAGATGTGCAGTCCTCGGAAGACTTGGTTGAATTACTTAGAGACCAACCCGAGGCCTTCGCGTTGCAAGCCTTGGAGTGTCTGCGACAAGGCCGCTCCCCCAGAGAGATCATGGATTCTCTTGGCGGCAATTTGTCCACGAATATTAAACCGTCGATCCATGCAGCAGCTAGGGGCAGCGTCACCCCAACACAGACACCGCTGGAGTTCCAGCTCGTTGTTCAGTATCCGCAGGTCTATTTGCCCCTCGCCCCTCTCGACGCGGCTTCTCTGGATCTAGGACTGCTCGGCATAGAGCCACAGAATGCCGATATCTTTCAAGACCTGGGGCTATCGAATCTTTTCCACGATAGTGTGAGCGTGGCGGTGAACAGAGTAGTTCAACCGCGGGATGTGTTAGGCAGAACATCGTTTGGGGCCGACAACAGTATTTTTATCGACCCTCGCCTTCATCATGTCGACATCTCGCGCTGGACAATTGTCCCCATAAGTAACCAATTCGCCGCTGAGGCCATCACCTTGTATCTCAATATGAATCAACCCTGGTGGGCCTATTTCGACACCGACCTATTCCTAGATGATCTGGTCAATGTAGAGACCAACTTCTGCTCTAGCATGCTGGTCAACGCTCTTCTTGCCTGGGCCACTGTGAGTTTTTGTAACTACCTTGACATTCGCCAACAGTCATCGCTAAGCTCGCCTCACAGCAAAGCTATGCCCACTACGAGCCGATGGCCGCTACACTACCTACCAGGTTCTTGGACGAGGCCCTACGGATCTATGATGATGAGAAGGGTGTTGACTGTCTCACGACTGTGGCAGCGACATCTCTGATGAATATGACGTTGACTACGCTAGGAAAGGATAAAGCGGGACGTCGTTTGCAAGAAGATAATGCCAGAATGGCTCAGCGCATGCGACTGTATGGAGAATCAGATGTCTACTCACAAAATAGGCTCGACCTGAGCGATGAATGCGTTGAGAGAGCAGCATGCGCAGCTGCTTGGGGGTCTTTTAACTTCCAAATGTACAGTTCCATGTGAATCAGGCCCTGTGAAGCGTACAACTGACATAGTCGCCAGGGTCATATCGATGAGTTATTACCAAGAACCAATGCCCAAAAGGGCACCGAGGTTTCGCATCCCAGGCAAAACAATTACCGCGGCCTGGCACAACATCCCTAGCATCGACACTACATATACATCCGTGTGTCAGTTCTGGCTGATCGTGTTCGACATGACCTCTCTTTACTACTCTGAAAAGACATTTTCTCTGTCATCGGCTGTGGCTATCTTCCAGAGGTTCCTGAGCTGGGCAGATGCATTGCCAGCCGCAGTGCAACGTCGCGAAAACAATCCAGACCATGTTCTCAACATACAGTGAGTTGAGAGTGACCCTGATATAATTTGTTCAGATGCTTACATCACCAAGTATTTGGTTCCATACAGCTATTATCGATCTGTTCCGCCCTTTCGAGCATGAATTCCCGCAGCCCAAGCTCCCTGCCTTTGCAGGAGTAAATGCTACTCCGAAAGCCGTTATATCAGCATCGATCAAGCAACTGAAGCGTCTTGTCTATCAATACCGTGCTAATTGCGAGTCGTCCAAGTATTCCATCATCTGGCAAAGCGGTATGCTCTACCTCGTCAACCACATGCTGCGAGATTTATCCAGTAATGAATCGCAGTTCTACTTCCTACTCTGCATGCGCGGCTATCAGCATCTAGCTCGCTACATGCCTTTTGTCAGTGGAATAGTGCAGAGTCTTATAGTCATGACGAACCGACAGGGTGTTCCTTTGACAGCTAACACACAGCGGCTACTAGAAGAGGTGCGGGATGAGAGTCGTAGGAGTCGGGAGTTCTTTAGCGCTTATCCGGTTGATCTTGAGATGGTGGCCAAGGACCATTCTTCTGCATCGTTGGAGAAACTTACTAGACGCTTTCAAGAGGAACCCTCCGTGGTGAGTCAGGCCGAGGTATCGGATAGCGGAAGTTTGCCAGATGGCTGGAAAGGTACCGCGCAGGATCTGGCAACCACGCTGTCTATGCTAGAAGATGACTGAAGGGAAACAGTATCGCTAATGAAAGTACAAATAGCCTGGTTCAAGATAGTTGCATTCGATGACCATGAGTAATTGATATGACTGGCGACATGCCGGGATCGAATGACTTGCCCATGTTCTTGAGTATTTCTGTGAGACTGTGTTCCAAGATAAAAAATAGCCTCGACAACAATAGCAATGTGACCTCTATCCTTGAGTGGCTTCTCTCGCCTCACAAGAACTACAAAGGTAGAAGTTCGTCTCGTTTAGACCGACCTCTTCTATTGTATTTCGAATCTCAAGCTGTGTTCTTGTGCGGCAGATCCGCGTTGATACATCGCCCCAACCTCCCGCGATCCTTTTCCGATAGCATTCCGGATCTTCAACTTCACGGGTCGACGAGGTTGGAAGCTCAGGTAGTAGCAACCCGGCAGATTCTTGTTAATTCCTAAGGTCTTAATAGCACAAGAATTCTAGCCTGTTTATATCCAGGGCACCCAAGATCTCCCCCAATGCCATGTCGGCTTCTCTTCCGACTGAGAGACAGCGGGTTCGTTATCAGGAACATCAGGTACCTCCAATAGCTGGTCCAGAGGTTCATGTATCTCGTGACACTGCTCCTCTGTGAGACGACCTTTAACTTCATCACATTTTCTGAGAATCTCCCTGTATAGCTCGTATCTACTTGGGTAGGAGTGGCTGTAATAACGGATGGAACTCAGAAGCTTGATGAGCACATGCGTCGCATTGTAGCCCATAATGAGGCTGGCATTGACGTCTGCCCCAAGATGCAACATCAGTAATACTAGGTCCAGGAGGGCGAGCACTACTTGGGGGTCTTGAAATTGAAAATAGTCTGGAGGAGTCCACGTAGTCGTTATGGCCAGTATGTATCGGAGCACAAACATCCACGGTGTTGAGCTTGTGTCCCGAGAGTTGTGCCACCGTTCCGTCCAAAGCGGGGCTCAGCTGAACGGGGCGGGACGGGGAGAACTCTATTACCGACAAAGCCTCTACTATGTGTCGGCGGATGAGCCCGTCCTTCTCTTGAACGTAATGGATGAGGAGGTAGGCTTCTAGCGAAACGTCCTGCTTGGTCGAGTGATCGATACTCATCAACACGGGCAGATACCAGAGAGGGGCACTAAAGGCACAGCGCAGGAACTGTTTGTCTCTAGGGTCGAGCATTAACCGAGAGCAGCCGTTTTCGCATGAGCCGTGGATGATAGCCGCGCGCTCGGGTTTACCTGCCAGGGGGTCGTCTACACTGGATTTGGGTAGGAGTCTGTCAAGTTCCGGTAGATAACGCTGGCGGAACTTTTGACGCAGAGGCTCGGACATGTTTTTCTCGTATAGAAACAGCCTGACCAATCCTGAGTGGTACTTCTTTTCTGTGCAGCCCTTATTGCTAACTGGAGAAGGGATTGACTGCAGCTCGGCTAGCCCCGACGAGAGTAGGGCATGCTCCGGATCAAACTTGGTATCAGCTGTGAGGGACTGGATCTTCAGCCAGTTGCCCCCGAGTTGAAGGAACTCAACGACTGTCCGGTAGAGGAATCCCACAACGTAGTCTTGATTATTCCCATCCAGCAGCCCACAGCAGCGACTCCGCAGGCAGCCTTCAATCGACTTGTTAATCTATCTAGCTT
>JABEEJ010001108.1:0-15221 GCA_013363135.1 Fusarium brevicatenulatum | reverse complement strand
TAGGTATTTTAAGGCCTAGTTCTAAAATATTTAGTTAAGGACCTTGGTAAACAGCTGGATTAACTGGATCGAATTTCCAAACAAATCCCCTTTTCGCTATCTCTTCGAAATTTGCCGAGTTGTTGAGAACTGATTCCGCCGAGTCACTTGGACTGGGTTGGTCATCCTGCCTGGCAGTTTGAGCATCTTTGGCAGCGTTGAGAACAATTTGGAGCTGCTCCTCGATACGACCCAATCTTGCCTCAAGGCCTTCTTGTCGATTATTCCTGAGATAGTTACTAATTTGAACAGCAAGATCGAGAATAGGGGCATACTCTTCTTGTTGTTTAGCCCCTGCTCTGACCCTCGCAGAATTAGGCTTTCTTCTGATGATGCTAGTTCGACAGCTCGTATTATAGAGAATGCAATTCGAACAATCTGGCTTTAGCATGTCACATTTGATCTTTTTCGTAAAGCACAAGTCGCAGGCTGGAGTATTTGTCAGCTGGGTCTGTATCATAAGGTAATTCGAGTTGCTGACCTTTGCGGCGATTAGAAGGTGTAGGATCTATCTCAGTAGTAGACATGACTGAAATTGTTGAAATATTGAGCTTTAGACTTGGTTTGGTAAGTTCCAGTTATTAAAAACGGTGAATATAGCGGATGAAGTGTAATGTTGAGAGTTTTGTTGCAGATGGGCAGTGAGATGAAGTGAGGTTGGATGGCTGACAAATTCTCCGACCGCAGGGTTCCACATCGCCTCGTCGGGCTGTCGATCATCAACCCTAAATTTAGAACCGTTGAAACGCCATGACATGACATGCATTTGTTTCAGGAAACGCAATCAATGACTCGGAGTAAATACCCTACACTCTAATAACATGTCTAGTCGCAATCAACCCATGATCTATCAAGCCTTGACGTTACCATATGGAACTTGAGGTCCCGAATACTGAATGGCACGAACAAACTCATTCTTGTTCCCATCCTGTACAAGCTTCTCATACCACGCGCCCATATCTTGTCCAAATGTCTGCACAACTTGAGCATCACTCGCGTCAAGCGGTTCATAACCCTTTGCAATCTGCGCAAATTGAGCCCCAGCAACACCCATCCCCATCCCAAGATCATTCTCAACCATCTCCACCGGTTTAATCGCGCCCTTGACGCGTCCCTCAATAATATCACCAGCCAAACGCGGTTCTGCCGCTGCAGGCCGTCCAATACTAACACCATCCACAACATCAAGCGCGTCCACCATGGCTCCCACCGTCCTCAACCCACCCGCGATAAAGATCCTCATCTTGTGCGCTGGATCAAGCGCTTTGGTGATGGTCTCCGCCCACTCAAGAAAGAAACCCTCCCGCTGCTTCGTCGACTCTTTCTCCCACGACAACGCCATGCGCTCATAAGTCCCGCCGCTGAGCTCAACAAAGTCAAACCCCAGTGCTTCAAGCCTCTCGCAGAGCTCCCTCGCCTCATCGGGTGTAACGCCGCCGTCCTGGAACTCTACGCTGTTGAGCTTTGCGCTGACGATAAAGGTCGGTGAGACGCGCGCTTTGATGGCGTTTGCGATTTCGGAAATGAGGCGGAGTCTGTTCTCGACGGTCTGCGTGCCGTATTCGTCGGTGCGCTTGTTGGTGGTTCGGGAGAGGAATTGAGAGAGGAGGTAGCCGTGAGCTGCGTGCAGTTCGATGCCGTCGAACCCGGCCTTTTCGAGATACTCGGCGGCGTGGGCGAAACCCTCGATGATCTGGGCGATTTCGTCTTTTGTCGCGGCGTGCGGCTTGCCAAATGTCATTCCCAGCTTGGGGTCTGTGACTGTCAGTACGTACGACGAAGCGCAGTGGGTGACTTACCGAGTTGAACGTCAGAGGCTGAGATGGCGACTGGTTTGAACTTGTAGGGAACCTGTCGCCCGGGATGATTCACCTGAGCGAGGAACAGAGAACCGTCCTTCTTGGCTGCCGTGGCCAATTGCTTGAACTTTTCGAAGCGTTCGCCCTCAAAGGGAGCATCGACGGGAATGCCGGGAGACGCAGCGGACCCGACGGAGGTGAGATCAATGTCTATATTGCCAGTGACTACGATGCCAAAATTATTCTTGCCTTCGCCCCATCTAAAGCTGTCAGTCAGGTCATCTATCGACGCTGGTGAACTCACCGTCGGTACAGCTCAATCAGCTCGTCGGTCGGGATTCCTCTCTTGGAAACGATCTCGGGATCCCAGCTCGCAAGTGACTCAGCCATGGGCGACTTGAGAAACCTGTTCTTTGCGACTCGGCCAGAAGGGTAGAGGTGAAGTTCTTGGGCCAAGGGCTCTGGACTGACGTCTTTGGAGGTGTAGCGGACAGGCATTTTGATGAGTGCGATTGAAGTGGTGATTGTAATTGAAGATATTTATTTAATGAACTCTTTGACGACGGCTTTCGGTCGCCATTTATATACAGCGAGATCATGAGTACCATCATGTCAATTCCGCATCATTACAAAGCTAAGCACGTAACACCGCGCTGCGGACAGATAGACTCGCTCCATTTTGTGCATGTCCGATCCGAGAAGCAGAGTCCGAGCCAAAATAAATGCTCCACGGGCTTTCAGTAGCAGGGGATAGTCCAAAGATAATCCAAAATCGCGCCCATGGCATTCCGACGCAGCGCAGCCCAGGGTGATAAGCGTACAAGCTGCCCGGATTTGCGGTCCACGGCGTTCCACGGAGTTGAGAATCTGGGGAGACCGACCATTATTCAGCATCAAGCGCGCGCGAATTACAAACCCATCAACACAACCCATTAATTGTTCAAGTATTGTATTTAATTATCTACTGGCATTATCTCGACTTTCCAAAAATGGTAATTCGGGCGGACTGGAAACACGGCCCCACCAGCTCGGACGCGTCGTAATGGTGAAGTTGAAGTTGGAGCAAAAAATCACAAAAAAATTGGTAGCTTCTCTTTGATTGAGCGTGTCTAATGCGCTGGTTAGTACAAGCTTTACAGGCGATGCCCACTATAACTTACCATCCTTAGTGCAGGGGCCATGCTAATCTTCTCTGGGGGAAGTTAGTTGGAGTCGAACAGTGGTTTGCTGGAGGTTACGAACCTGTATCGTTTCAATACTGGAGCGATGTTAGCATGAATCGTTTAACCGCTAGACCAAAGGGGAAACTGACGACCAATGTGTCAGCGGTTGCCCGCTGACGAGAGCTTGTTTTAATTTGGAGACTATATACCCTTGGTCTGCAACTCTGTGTGACAGGGGTCCCCGCTCAGAGTGGCACTGTCAGCCTGCGATGGTCCTCACCAACGCTCCTCTGTATGAGTCCAAAGGCTCTGAACAGAGTTCTTTGAACTTCTGATTCATTGGAGAGTGCTACGTTCGCTGGTCAACAGTAGAGAACCTCAGCGTGGCCGACTCAGTCCCAGATATCTGGCGACACCAAGGTGGCAGCTCTCACTGAGAGGACCTCAACCAACCAAGTCATTTCGCATGATATAGCAATTAAGATATGGCTTCTCAAGGATGCTCGACTCACTTTGCAATTTTTGCAAGTCAAAGTTCTCGCGATTGCAAAGAATGACTGGTGTTTGAGTTTGTGTGCCCTACTGCTGAAGGGTGGTGGGGCGGATGCGGCCTTAAATCGCTAAACCGATTGAAGACTGCTCTATAATCTGGACGGTTCTATGCATGTCTCTTTGTTAACGAGTTCTCATTATTTCTGGTATATTGATATCAATGAAACGCTGCTATACTGCTCCTCTAGTCGGTTGCAGCTTGGGCAGATGTCAATACCTCCGGCAGAGAAAAACCTCTACTGGTAGTGGGCATTCTTGCTTTTGCAGCACAAAAGCTTGTTTCACGTCGTCAAGGCTAGAAATCTACAGTGACCATTACAGAGCACATCTGATCAATTCTATTTTCCTGCCTTTCATATGTTTACTGTCTATCTCGTTCAATTGACAAGAGTCGCGGGCTGGAAGACGTTGTTTCTCTGGCTTAGGGTAATCAACGGTACTTACAGCATGAGTGGATGAGCACTCATCGCCACGACCAAAACTTTACTATTTATTCATCAAATCTCATCAAATGATCATAAATTATCCTAACCTTGTCCTAAAATGATCATCAACTCATCAAAATTTATCAAGTGATTATAAAAAAAGAAAGAAATTATCCTAATCTTATCCTAAAGTAATCATAAACTCATCAAAACTCATCAATTCTTACCGCCCGTGCTCTTCTCATAGTCCATTCTGACCTCATTCCTTGTCAGTCACGCGCAAATCACCAGCCTCTTGACGATTGAACGCGAAATCTAGAGTCAAAGGCTTATTTTCTCGCTAGATTACGATGCTGCTTCTCCCGAGATGACGAAGGAGTGTATTTGCGAGCAATGATGACAGGCTTCAGTGAGAGATGGTAGATGCAATACTCATCAAAACGCGACTTGACGCGACTTGCTTCATGGCATGAAGTTGAGTCTTGCGATGTGCAGCATTGTCAATAAAATTAGCCAGGGCGAGCAATTAATCTGAGCATGAGTCCATGCAAGGCATTGTTTCAGAGGCCGTATGCGCTGTGATGATCCGATGGTGTAAAATGAAGCTATTCAGAGAGGATATGCACGTCAACAATTGGCCACCTCATCCAGACTTGCGTAAGACTGCTAAATCTGTCTGAGAATAATCTCATATGATAATGCAATAATTACTCGAATTGATGAGTAGCGCGTGTTGTCTTTTGAGATTGTCGTCGAGTTCTATCATAAGTATAAACTCGTCCTTCAATTGAACTACATTGCTGCAATCTCCCAGCATCTCATCAACACCAATATTAAATAACAGATCGACATTTACACACCAGGTAAATTACACAATGCCTCACTCTGTTCACTCAATCTGCATTACATGATTACAAATACACCTCCCCCGTCCGGACGCCGCCACCATAAGCCGGGCTAATCCTCCCGCAACACCCCCACAAAACCTCACCAATTCGTCCGCCCTTCGTCCGTATTTCGTCCGTATACATCATCACCACCCTCTCACCCTCTCACCACTTCAGGCTTCATATTCACACTCTCATTCTTCTTCGGCCGAATAACTCTCCTACAAACATGTCCGAACCACCCGCCAAGCGCCGCAAAGTTCGAAAAGGAACACGAAGCTGCTGGGAATGTAAATCCCCTCCTCCACTCATATGAGATAAGGCGCTTACATGCCCTAGGCCGTCGCCGTAAGATAAAATGCCAGTTCTCAAAGGAGGACGATCCAATCTGTATTGGCTGCACACAGCGCGAGACAAGCTGTATATCGCAGGAATATGTCCCCACGCCGCCCGCCGCGCCCCAAGACAAGCGTCTTGCGCAGCGCCTCGGCCGGTTGGAGGAGCTGATGGAGAAGCTGGTCGACAAGCCGCTGCCATCGCCAGAATCAGAAGACCCTGCGCTGGAGCGGTTCACGCAGCATACGGCTGATGTGTTTGAGTCGTCGGTCGTGGATAACGCGCAGCAGATTCTGGACCAGCCTGACGCTGCGATTGTGACGCACAGGTTCCCGAGCAGGTCTGCAAAGGCGACGCATGTGTCTGCGCAGCTGCACGCGCTTTTCCCATCGCAGCAGATTCTGTATGCTATTTCGCAGCAGAGCCCTGGGGCGCGCTTTGTCCTGGCCATGTTTTACTCGCAGCAGGATCAGATTGACGGGAAGCCTGAGCCTTTGTCGGCGCTGGCGCAGATACCACCCGTTACAAGCCATCCCGCCATTCTGGCCAAGCGTCTTCTGCAGCTTGCTGTTTGTCTGCAGCAGATGCCTCCGTATTTCGATGGGAGTACCCTTGGGTTGAGTAAATCGCCCCGCGAGACGATGGAAGAGTGGATTGCCGTTACTGGACGACTAGTCACGTCAGACGATGACTTTGTCGGGTGCTTAGAAGGTCTTGAGTGTCTTATCCTCCAGAGCTTCTACCAAAGCGATGCAGGACATTTGCGAAAGGCGTGGCTAACAGGCCGTCGCGCTCTAAACATGGCGCAGCTCATGGGCATTGATCGCAAGAGCGCCAAGTCAATCAAATCCGTAGACCCATCATTCAGCAACAAGCATCGCCCTTCACCACCAGTCATTTGGTTCCGCATCAACTGCAACGACCGCTACGTCTCGCTCATTCTCGGGCTGCCAATTGGTTCGCGCGATAACAGTTTCGCAGAGGACAACGCTCTCGTGTCGGATGCACCGAGCGACAAGCTTGGCAAAGTGTACGCCATGATGGCGGGCAAGATCGCGGATAGGAATGAGCTCAAGGGCAGCGAGGCATATGTCCTCACGCAGTCCATCGACATGGAGCTGGAAAAGGCGTACAAGATGATGGATGATGGTCTGTGGTGGAAATTACCCGACATGGCGATATGCTGCGGTACATCCGACGCGTCAGGCGACGGAATGAGCGTGATAAAGCTTCAAATCCGGCATTTCTCGCTTCTCATTCTTCTCCATCTTCCATATCTTCTTCGCGATCGCGGCCAACGACGATACGAGTACAACCGCGCAACATGCATGCAAGCAAGTCGCGACGTGCTCGACCGATTCCTCGAGTACCGCAATTGCTTTACTACATCCATATCAGGCCGACACGTCGATTACTCGGCCCTCGTGGCGGCCATGACGCTCCTGCTAGGATACCTCGGGTGGCGCTGGCCAGGCTACGAGACAGAAAAAGAGCACGACAGAGACCTGGCCGAAAAGACACAGGAAAGGATGCAGGAGATGGGCGCGCTAAACAACGACCGGCTGTGCATCGAAGCGGCGGAAACAATCCGGCAGCTTCTGCCCATCGTGCAGAGACAATCAGGCACGAGCGGAGAAAACGTCCATCTCAACGTCCCGTTCCTGGGTACGGTGAACATCAACCCCGGCCCGACGCCGCCCGCCTCCACAGCGAGCATGATGGCGTCCAACAGCACCACGCCCAGTGGCAACGTCGACATGTCACAGTTCCCGCTGTCATTCAACTCGCCAAGCTTTGGCTCCGAAAACTGCGACCTCTCCACAACGTGCGCCTTTGCGCCTGATGTGTTGGACTCCAACTGGCCCTGCTTCACGGCTGACCCAGAGGATTGGGCACTGCAGGGGGTAGACACTACGTACTGGACTATGCTCAACAGCAGTATAGCATGAGGATGAAGATATGTATGATTATGATATTTATACCCAAGATGAACCAATAAAACACCAAACGAATGCATCCAATACCAACGTGTAAAACAAAGGGACTAGGCTTGTCTAGCCAGGGTATCTCCATCAGGTAACCTCCACAACAAACGCCACAAATGAGATCAACTCCAGTTCCAGGTGCATGTAGTTTGAGCGCATAGGTAGTATTCAGTCCTGTAAGCCTTCTACCAGGGCCTCACGGTCAACATCAACAGTAGTGACCTGAGCGGGCGCGCCCTTTCGTTTCTGAGCAGCCCAGTATTGATGAAAGCCAGGAATCGACCCGGGCTGGTTGATACCCGGCGTCCGGTTAATATTCCTGTCCTTTTCTTTCTCCGCAGGTTTTGGAGGGGCATTTTCACTACTGCCCGAAGCCCAAGGCCTCCAGCCAACCCATTTTCCTATTCCTCCTGCGGGGCTACCTTGGGGGGTGTCCGAAGGAGCTGGCGACGCAGATCTGTTTGACCCAGGCCTGTTAAGTGGGTTGGACACAGTTCTACTTGCGGGAAGACCAGCGAAAGTGTCTCGGAGGGCAGCGGTGCTTCGTTTGGCTGCACCTCTGTACAGTGTGGGCTGCGCTGTGACGCCCGTAACGACAGCTTCAGCGCCACCAAGTGGTCGAAGGGTGAGCTGGCTAGGTCGAGCCTTGAGCGTGTGAATGTCGAGGCCACCACTAAGAGACATGATGGATTCATGAGAAATAGCTCGATGAATTCTTGGACGCGGCATGTAGTCGTCTCTATTGTCTTCAGAGCTCTCGACGATTGAGCTCTCGTCAATTGACGGGGTGTTGCCGAGATCGGGTGTCTCAGTTCGAGACATGACCTCCTCACCCTCATTTTCATCCTCCTCATGTATCACATCATCATTAAATTGACGCGAATTTTGAGGCGGCGTGCCTGGATCAAGCTGGAGGGAAGGTGCTTGAAGGCTGAAAGCCGAAATGTCAGACGGGCCTTTACGGTGCGTCCGCCAGGTGGGCGACATGGGGTCAAAGCTCGTAGCTGGCGACATTGGATAATCGCTATCGCCAAAATTCGAGTCAAACATCGAGTTTCGCAAATTCGATCGTGGTGAACTTGGAACGGACGACGCGATTTCAGAGGGTTGCTCTGAAAGCATGGACCATCTCTGTTTGGGCATCGAAATGACAGAGTTGGGTTCTTTGGTGTTGATTGAAGCGAGGGCAGGCAGGGCAGGCCCCAAACTCCATCGAGCAGAATTTCTCGGCGTTGATGTGCCAGAACTTGTCGGAGCTGAAAAGATACTAGAGTTCAAGCTCGCGCGCTTCCGCCTCATTTTTTGTTTGTCGGCCTTGGCTGAAACGTGATAATGGTGGTGGATGTGGAGCTCTTGCGAAATTCGAGGAGTCGTCGGCGGCTCATAAGCCTCGAGTTCGTCTTTGAGAGTCGTACTACTATCGGCAATGGGCTGGTGGGTGACAAGTTGTTCTCGCAGAGACTGAATCTCGTCGTTCGAATTGAGAAGCATCTCTCGCAGCTCAGCCATGCCAAGTTGTAGATTGGCATTATCTTGAAGAAGATCCCGAACAAAATGATTGACGACGAGATTCCCTGGCTTCGGTTCCTGCAGTGTCTTTGATGCAGCTGCACCTTTTAGACGTCCGGCGGCAGTATTGAGCTGCTTCTCAACTTGACGTTGACGCTCCATTCGCCCAATAACCTCGGCATGTCTTTGCCGCTCCTCTCGAGCTTCCTCTTCCATCCTCTCTAGCTGATCCTGCATATCCATGATACCACGTTGTGCCTCCTTACAACGTTGTGCATGTGTTCGAGCATCTTCTTTTGTCGACCTCAACTCGTGATAGAGATCATCCTGTTCGAGTTCCAAGAGGGAAATATGCCTCTCAGCATCTTCGGCTCGCAGGGCAGCGGACTCGAGTCTTCGGACGGCTTGCTGAGACGACAGCAGACTTGCTTCGAGTGCTTTGATCTTTGTATCGGATTCGGAGACGGTGTTGTTGAGCAGTTCAAGCTGGTCGAGGAGATTACGATTCTCCTCAATTTTCAGGGCATTCTCAGCCTCTAATTCCTGCTTGGCCATTTCCAGACGCTCTATCCTGGAGGAGAGATCAAGACGATCCCTCTCCGCGTCGGCCATATATGCTTCATGTCTAGCGAGTAGAGCCTACAAGGGAGACGGACAAGTCAGCAGTGTGATGGGGCATTGACGTGTCTAGCGGGGACTGGCATGCGGGACACGCGGGTGTTTAGGCGGTGGAAGAATTGGCAGCTGTATAAAAGCAGAGGAATGCCCCAAAATTGAGGACTGGTACCTGACTAACCTGACCAAGTTGCGCCGCGGTATGGACATCTTTTTCGACTGTCTCTAGAATGGAGCAGTTTTTCTTGAGGAGAGCGCAGTCGATTCGTCCACAGCAGCAAGTCATCTCAGAGATATGCGGCTCCGGCCCAAAATCCGGCCTCTCCATGATGGGCGGAGCGAAATCGGAGATGGAGAGGCCTTTTGAAGCTGTGATTATTGCACGAATAATAGGGTGAAGAGTTGGCGAAGGGTAACGAAGGCGGTGGAAGATAAGGGATCGGTCGGCAACATGATAATACTGTAGATCGGAGGAGATAAGGAATGATCGAAGGGCGAGGTTAGAACATGGTCCGTCGGCAGCCGATGCTAGACTCGTGACGAGCCAAAGTCTAAAGCAAGAAGACGATGACCGTCTCGTCGGGTTCGAGTCGTTTTGATGGGAACGGCTGGTGTTTACTGTTGAGCCAAACAAAGAGGGTCTTTGTTTGTGTATAATTGGCTGAGGTTGTAATTGGTATGTGGGCTCCCGCGCGAGTCTAAGTTGGGTAGGAGTGGAGTTTTGTTCCTGACTTAGCGAGATCGCCGAAAGTTGAAGTTTTGGAGTAAACAAAGAAGTGATGCAGATAGATAGATAATAATGGACTGTGACGACTTGTTTGTGTTCGTAGGTGTTTGCATTGCATGAATAAACAAGGCAGATGAGGCCTCAAAAGAGACCAACCTCAGCCACTTGCACAAGCCATGTGATGCAGAGACGGCAAGGGTAATAGGCTGCGAACAGTTCAGTTCAGTTCGTGCAGGGGATCTCTTAGGCATTCATTAGGGGCGGAGACTCTGGACTCGGTTAGCGTGGTAGAGTTGCAGGGAACGTGTTGAGCGCTCACGATTCCCTCATTTCCTTTTCGCGTGTGATTGGATGTGGAATTCAAGGTTGTCACACTTTGCTCAATCCGCCATGACGCATATTTAGCGCTCTGATAAGATGATAAGGCACGTGACGAGTCAACTGACATGGTCCAGGGTAGTCTATCTGATTTGACATGAACTCTAAATGTCTACCAAGGGATCATTACCCTATCATTTTTCGCATTCATACTTTTACACCGCCTGCATTCGTTCAATGCCTCGTAAGCCGGCAGTTAATAGTGGCATCATGCTCTCTGCGGGGCATTGCTTACAGATACAAACACAAACCGCAGACGGTTGGATCGTGGTGCAGCCTTAACAAGAGAACGGCTTACAGCGTCGGCATGTCGTCATACACAACCTCGCCCGTAAAGCTTCGACCAGTCACATCACTCCCTTTGTCATCCCCCACATCATCGCGGGCATGGATGATACGGAGCTTCCAGTGGTGATGCTTGCGTTTTGTTAGGGAGGGACCTTTGTGTTGCTCTGCAGCTGCCGTCGAATTGATGGCGCCATGTCCACGTTTCTTCGTTTCCCCCAATTTCGGTCTCCCACTGCTACCTGCCATACCATCCCACAGCTCTCTCTCTCTTCCTCTCTCTTCTTTTAATAAGACGTCTTGATGCGTCCACATCCTAGATTACTTCAAAGCTTTCGCTCAGCTCGGATACAAACACCTCGATTATTTCCTCTAGCAAGGCCTTTCTCTACATACAGACCAATGGCGCAAGAGTACAAGCTCAAGGGCGTTTCATCGCTCGACCTCTCTCCGGGCTCCAAGCAGGAGGTTGAAGTTGAGGGTATCGAGAATGGCAAGGTTCTGCTCGTCAACACTGGAGGAAAGACTCAAGCTCTAGGCTCCAAGTGCACTCATTATGGTGCACCTCTCGCAAAAGGTGTATTGACTAGCGACGGTCGCATCACATGCCCATGGCACGGAGGTATGTCCGAATGCAGTCACCCATTTGTGCTTGTACTAATCGATCGTAGCTTGCTTCAACGCAAAGACCGGCGATATTGAAGATGCCCCCGCCCTCGATCATCTTCCCGTCTTCCAAGTCGCCGAACGAGACGGCGCAGTGTACCTCACCGGAGAGGAGAGCGCCATCAAGTCATCCAAGCGACAGCCCAATGTCAAGTGCGCCGAATTTGGGAGTGTCCAGGAAGACCATGTCGTTGTCGTCGGTGGTGGTTCGGGAACACTGGGTGTCGTCGAGAGCCTCCGCGAGAATGGATACAAGGGTGGCATCACCGTCATCTCTAACGAGGGCTACTACCCCATCGACCGAACAAAGCTGAGCAAGGCTCTCATGACCGACCTCAGCAAGCTGCAATGGCGAAACAAGGATTTCTACGAAGGTGGCTCCATCAAGTTTGTCCAGGGCGAGGTCAACAATGTCGACTTTTCGGGTCGCTTCGTTACCACTAGCGAAGGTGAGAAGATTGACTACACCAAGCTGGTCCTTGCTACTGGTGGAACTCCCAGACGACTCCCGCTCGAGGGATTCAAGAACCTCGACAACATCTTCACTCTCCGAAGTGTTCACGACACGAAAAAGATTGTTGATCAAATTGGCGAGAAGGGTAAGAAGATTGTCGTTGTCGGATCTTCGTTCATCGGAATTGAATTGGCGGTCGCGACAGCCGGCGATAACGATGTGACCGTCATTGGTATGGAGAATGTTCCTCTTGAGCGCGTCCTCGGCGAAAAGGTCGGTTCAGGCCTCCAGAAGGCGCTTGAAGGCAAAGGTGTCAAGTTTTATATGGGCGCAAGTGTCGATAAGGCCGAGCCCTCTGCATCTGACGCGTCCAAGGTTGGCTCCGTATCTCTCAAGGACGGTACCAAGCTGGAGGCGGACCTCGTCGTTCTTGGTGTCGGTGTCGCACCTGCTACCCAGTTCCTCAAGAACAACAGCGGCATCAAATTAGAGGACGATGGTTCAATCAAGACAAACGACGACTACTCTGTACAAGGTCTGAAGGATGTTTATGCCATCGGCGACATCGCTACGTTCCCGTACCACGGCCCCGGAGGTGAGGGCAAGCACGTGCGAATTGAGCACTGGAACGTTGCTCAAAAGGCGGGCCGCATCGCTGCAAACCACATTGTCAACCCAGGCGGTAAGACTGAGCACTTTATTCCCATTTTCTGGTCTGCTCTGGGAGCTCAACTACGATACTGCGGCAACACCATGGCCTCTGGCTGGGACGATCTTGTCCTCGATGGTAGTCCGGCCGAGAATAAGTTTGTGGCCTACTACTGCAAGGGCGAAACGGTTGTCGCCATGGCCAGCATGGGAAGAGACCCAGCTATGGCTCAGAGTGCAGAATTAATGCGGGTTAACAAGATGCCCACCAAGACGGAGCTCCAAGAGGGGATCAGCGTCGTGTAAGCTTAGCGTAACGGGAGCGATGCCACCTGTCGAACTATGATGAGGCTATGAGCTTAGATCGAGATGACAGGCACAGAATAGGTAATTGTTTCATCGGCATGAGGCTTAGTTGAGCATATAATTCCGAGCGTCCAGTTACATCTCACGGTGGAAGATAATCCCCGGGGTTGAGAAGTCAATGACGTACGGAGCAGGGATCGTCATGATGGCATCAACTCCACAACACCACACAGTCATGGTGACGATACTACGTATGACGGGTACAAGATTGTTACATGAAGTAATGATGAATAAACAAATGTTCATAAATACCGCCTTTCGCCGTGCCATCAAGGTGCTCCAAGTCAACAGTATATCGCATTAGGACTCTCTTACAATGACTACTCAAGCAGCTTACCAGGCCGAAAAGATCATTGGCCACGGCGACAATGCCGTCACAGCACAAGATGTCACTTCATACCGTGAACCAGGTGCCGGCGAGTCCGGCGAGACCATGAAGGCTCTCGCATGGATTGGCAAGAACAAAGTCCAAATGGGTATGTCGCTTCATTACATGCACTTACACCACTAACACACACAGTCGACGCCCCCAAGCCCAAGATTCTTGAGGACCGCGACGTGATCCTCAAAGTAACAGGCAGCACCGTCTGCGGCTCAGACCTACATCTCCTGCACGGCACAGTCGTGCAGCTCAGCGAGGGCGACATCCTCGGTCACGAGTTCTGCGGCGTGGTCGACCAGGTCGGGTCAGCAGTCAAGGGCATAGATGTTGGAAAGCGCTACGTCGCATCGTTCCAGATTGCGTGTGGCGATTGTTTCTTCTGCAAGCAGAAGCTCTCGTCGCAGTGTGAGAAGACCAACTCGAACACCACTGAGAGGGCCATGTATGGGGGCCGCACGGCGGGTATGTTTGGGTATTCGCATTTCACGGGAGGGTTTGCTGGTGGGCAGGCGGAGTATGTGCGTGTTCCGCTTGGGGATGTGAATCTTTTGGAGATTCCTGATGATGTTCCCGATGAGAAGGGTGAGTACTTGTCTCTGTTGAGTGAGCTATGCTGACATTGTTAGCCCTGTACTTGTCTGATGTATTGGCTACGTCCTACAACGCCGTCAAGGACACAGCCGTTTATCCCAACGACTCGGTCGCCATTTTCGGCGCTGGTCCAATTGGTCAAATGGCGGGTGTCTTTGCGATCAAAGAGGGCGCAAGCCAGATCATCTTTGTCGACACTGAGCCACGCCTGTCGTTTATTCGAGACCACTGGCCCGCTGAGCACAAGGACAAGCTTGAGCTGGTGGACTACAAGCACTTGTCGCACGGCGTGACTAACAAGCCTACTGTTGTAAGCCGTCTCAAGGAACTTACTGGTAACCGTGGACCTGACTGCGCGATTGAGTGCGCGGCTGGTGAGTACGCCAAGGGCTGGATGCACTGGCTCGAGATGGCAGTTGGGATTGAGACGGACACGAGTGAGATTATCAACGAGATGATTGAGGGCGTGCGAAACTATGGACGATGTGGCGTTACTGGTGTTTACGTGGGATACGTGAGTCTTCCCAATCACTCATGCTGTACGCGACTAACATGACTAGACCAACCACTTCAACATCGGCTCCCTCATGGAGCGAGGCGTTCGCCTCATCGGCAACGGCCAAGCGCCCGTTCACAAATACTGGCATGAGCTTCTTGCGATGATTCAAAAGGGCGAGCTTGATCCGGCTCAGATGCTGTCGCACCGTGTCAGACTTGAGGATCTGGATAAGGTGTACTACAAGTTTGAGAAGAGGGAGGATGGGATGCAAAAGATATTTGTGGAGACCAAGTTCTCGTTCCCCCAGGATCCTAGCACGCCTAGTCTGACGACTTATTGATGAGATGGATGAGGATAGTTAGTGATGAGTTATGAATTGGGTAAATGAGAATGTTATTTTTGGTCAATTATTTTGGTGGTGTTTTGTTATCGCGTGAGGTGAGACGGATTAATTGAGGTGATAAGATAAGATGTGGAGGCATTGATGATTGGCCCACTCTCGTTATTGTAATCGCCCGCAGCTCGCGACAACAGAAATCACACTGTTCTTGGTCCAACAGAATTCTTACACTCCATTAGCTCTTGCGGGTATCATGCAATGACTACAGGAGACTGCCAAATGCGCTGGAGCTAATCGGAGACATATATTATGTATTCCCCGTTCTTTGCCTAATGACTAACATTTTCCAAGCTGCCAATGTTCACATTCCTCACTATTTACAAGCTTCACTACAAAACGCTCAAGATTCAGCCCTATACAGGTAATTAGTTTAATTAAGTAGTAGCCTAAATGATAAACTTTAAAATCTTAAGAATTATTATATTATCTTTAAACCACCTCTACAGTTTAAACTAAAATATTATCTAGGTATTAGACTAAAATAGCCTAGAATTAATACTCTATAAGTTATAAGT
>JABEEJ010001107.1:0-14597 GCA_013363135.1 Fusarium brevicatenulatum | reverse complement strand
TGCGTAGTGTAGCCCGCCCTCCCTGGTCCCCAGTGCCCAGTGCCCAGTGCCCCAGTCCCGTTCAGGCTCAGACAGGTCAAGACAAAACACAAGACACACCCCCCTCCCCCGGACGGGCTTGTTTTCAAGGCTCCAGAGTTCAAGAGGCTAGGCCCCTGGTCGCTCTTCAATCCTTCTTAACCAGCACAGTCCCCCTTGAGGGCGAAGCATTCAAGCAAGAGCCAGCACAAAGCAGCAAAGCAATTACATTACCAAGGCGCCAGCACATCCCCATCCACTTGAAACAAACAAAAAAAAGGCTTTAGCTTCTTTTTCCTCTTCTTATTCCTTGCCCTGCCTGCCTGGCTGCCCCTTGCGGTACATCACCTCAGAAATTATCTATATTATAACCCGCCCTACCCTCTCCAACCTCATCTCCATCATCATGTCTGCCAGACCCTCAAGCCACCACTTTGGATCAACAAGCTCAACATCATCAACACCTTCTTCAGGCTCCGACTCAGACTCTTCCAGCTCAGGACACAGATACAGCATGGACTCAATCGCCCTCCCCATCGCCTCTGTCGAGGTTCTTCGCTGCATGCGATGCGCTCGCTCAGTAGAGGCTACTTCCACCGACGACGTCAGCACCATGGGAATGGTTCGCATCGCACACAACCTCTACTACTGCGAACGCTGCGCAAAGATGGTCGGCTACAAATAAATGAATCAACCAACACACAACAACTAAAGGCCTGAACACGAGTAACACACGGAACTACTTTCAGCTTTTTCTTCTTCTTTCTAGGTGGAGGGAAACAAATCACATTGCGACATGGACGGTTAATCCCCAAAGCATTCAATGATTCTTCCAACCAACCAACCAACCAGCCAGCCAGCTAACACAACAACAACAACCACCTTTTCGGCGCAAAGGAAATATGATATTCGGCTCTTAACCCCCAGTGTGCCGCATGAATACATCCCCCTCCCGCCATTAGGGTCAGCCAGCCATTTCTTGCATTTGGCATACCCAATCAACACCAAGAGCAAAGCCATATATCGCCACAAAGCATAGTTGACCATCAACATCAACATGCGAGGACGACCTAAATTGGCACCCTCTTGACAACAACCGAAGCAAAAACCCAACGACACCGACAAAACCCACCCTCTCAGCACCTGCAAATCTCAGGAACCAATTCCCATGTTTTTGAAGTTCAGGGCATTCGAGTGATTGGGTGCGGCATGTCCGGCATCAATGTATGGGCACCCCGTCAGCTTCCGGATCAGCACTTGTCAGGCTCAGCTCAGCCCAGCCCAGCCTGCGAGTGATCAACCCCTCCAAAAGATAAAGACTGCATTCACTGCCTCATGTGAGATGGATACCACTTGAGGCGCTGTCTTGTCAATTTTCATGACCACTTTTTTGTGTATTTGACGACCTTGATGTATGGAGTTTTCTTTGGGATGGGATATATATAACATTGTCATACTATCGGATTTTCTTCTTGTATACCCACGGATACCCTGTTTATTGCCGCCGGGCGCTTCGGATATTTTTGGGGTTATTTGGATGCTTTTGCTTGTTCGCTTCTATTCATCGTGGTAGATACACGCAAGACCACGGCCTGGTGCCTGGCACGGCTTTAGCCTCCTGGGCAGGCTATTTTATCTATATACTTGTTCAAACAATTTATCAAAAATTACCATATCATATCATATTTCATCGTATTGCTGTTTCTCGTGCATTGTGCTTTCACACCAATCTGGTCTGTGTCTTGCGTGTTGGTCACGTAGTTGGTGGTCATTGACGCCTGATCCCTAACACTCACTGTCCGTCTAACTCCAGGCCGCTACAGCAGCCCTCGGCGCTACGTGCCGTCTCTCGCATTGCTAGCACGTATTTACATCCGACCAGGGTCGGGAATACTGCCATTGGCTAGGTATTTCGTTCTCAAACGGTGATTGCCATTTTTACCCTCCCACTCTCAGGACCAATTAGAGACTGTCCAAGAGGAATTTCAACAGCAGACTCGATGTTGGCTGCCGAAAGGTCACATACCAGCCGCTGACGTCTTGGCTCCCCAACTTTTCCGTAATCATTTCTCTTCAAGCGGGGGCTTTAGATGTGTACTGTAGAGAGAGAGTTCTCATGATCTGAGTCTGAGTCTGGCTTCATCGATAGGAATGAGAGCGGAGTTGGGAATGGAGACATGGCGGTCTCGCGTCGACTCATTTCACTTTGACTTTGACTTTCACCTTCACCTTGATCTGAGACTCTGAGACCTGTCCTTTTCCTTTTTCGCCTCCCCCTTTCCTTTCTGTTCTTCTCCGCCTGTCACTCCAGGTTTTATCCCGGCTTTGGCAATTCTCCTCGGTTAGGGTTTTTAACAGAGCTCAGAGCAACTCCACTATTTCGGTTTACTTGCTTATTTCTGCATGCAGATTTAGTGGAGTCTTCAGGTTCCATTCAGTACATATCTTGCACCCGCAGCTGCATCTGCATTTTTTCCCTCTACTCCTCTGTGAGGCTATTCCCACCGTCCCACTCGTCGTGGTCTAGAGCCGTCTCAGAGATGCGTCGAGATTACGACGACGTGACATGACATGGATATGAGTTGCCTGCCCTGAGAAACAAGGCCAAGACCAATCGATCCAATAGTGCAGTGGTGCCGCACTCACATGCAGATTGGCTTGCGATCATTGCATAAACTCTATGTAATATCTACCTATGTCCGTGTGACGATGACACTTGAAACTCAATCAGTCCAGTCACACTTGCACTTGCACTTGTGCTCGCCCTTACAAATCGTAGCTGGAGATTTCAGCTGTCGACTGCACAGCTTAGGTTTGCCCAGCCAACCATCAAAAGTCAATGTCAGTTCGCGTGCGGCACCTCAGATGCAAACAGTGGAGTCTTGAGTATGAGTGCCGTGGGCTATCCGTAAAAGGTACCAAGATAGCTCATGGCCTAACTGCAAGTTACCCAGCACCGTTGTCACGCTTCTGCAAGCTTTGCAAGCCACGAGCGTAACTGTTATAGGCATTTCAGAACATCCCAGCCACACGATGGATGGATGGATATATGGATGGATGTGGCCTAAAAAAGCACATATGGACAAGCTAATGTACGGCTTGTCCTCCTGCCGCACAACGCGCCTGTAGTAACAGATTGAGAGGAACGAGACGGAGTATGTAGGTATTTGACTTTCGAGCGGCAGTTGAGGAGATGCGTGCGTCTACAAAAGTGCTGCGGTAGTCGACTGGAGTGGATTGGAATGTAACATTGGCTTGCGTAGCTGCATCTGCCGTTATCCTTCAAATAGAGGAGATGCAGGTCTAGACTCCTCAAGACTCACTTTAAGAACACTCCGACTCCCCGCTCGCTCGCCATCCTCGGCTCCGTCAAAGGTTCAAGGCAGCAGCTGCGAAAAATAAAGGAATTAGGAAATAAGATGGCGGCGGTGGCTTGACGGGTCTAAGTGCCGGAAGGTTAACAGTCCGAGACTACGGAGTACGAATTGCTCAAAATGGTCATTTCTTGATTCCTCTGCGATTCAGGACCTCGCATCTGCACTACGTATTATCTAACAGGTCCAAGATAGTGCACCTTTTCAAAGTCCCCGTGCCAAGCTTTATTTCCTGCTCGTGTGCCTTGCGTTTCCTTGCTCAACTTGCAGTCCAGGGTTTCAGTACCGTTCTTGACCAAGCTCGAAATAGCATCTCATCGGCCCGCAGGGGTTGCAGTGAAGCCAGGGTAGGTTGGTATTTTACGACATACAGAAGTAGAAGTGTGAAAAAACATGTCCCAGCCTGCTGGTCTATCCATCGTATCACCCGCTCCAAAAGCTGACATGCAGCAATTATGAGGCTGTCATGTCGTTGGCTTTTTCCTTTTTTCCTTGGCATGAGACGTGAGACAAAAAATGAACCCTTGTCTTGCCTTACATTGGATCTCAAGTGGTGGAGTTTGGGAGTACTGTACAGTACTGTAGAATGCACTGAATGTCACTTTGTCTTAAGAAGATAGGCAATACGCAGAGACAATTGATCATTCTGACAAGGCTACAAGACAATTAAAGTCGGAGTCCTTCTCATCCGTGATAGATAGTGAGACTTAACTCACCGGTCTAGACCCGACCCCCCGAACTTGATTCAAGGCGTTCGCTCGGCATGTCGTCTGTTTAAAGCAGAAGCGGCATCGACGGATCTGAAGGTTATGGCAACAAACATCCCGAGGCCGATCCGTCCGAAGGAAATAACACTTTTAGTGATTCCCTAAACTCTGAGCAGTTCCGTCTTAATGCCGATTTAACCGTCTACCATGCACAGCAAGGTCGTGTCGTGATGTTATCACCGTCCTCAATTCTCAGTCTTCCCATGCAGCAAATGAGCGCTTTTTTCTTTCTTTAACCCGTCTTACACACCCCCGACAGGTCAGGCCCATCCTTACAGTACAGTACACATTCACCCATCTAACCAGAAAACGGTTGCGCCCGTGAGCTATGCAGCCAGATGTCATAGGGTCCCCGCGCGCCAACTCCAACGCGAGTTAGCTTCACCTTGAATGCCGCAAGGGATGACGTTTTCTCATGCGTCAAGGGTTTTCTTTGCTCCCTTTATTAACAAGGTCAGAGCGGTGACAGTGACAGGAGCCACACCGAAATGAAAAAGAAGAACCCCGAGAAAAAGGGCTCAAGTCATGGCCCTGAATGTTGGGAGAGGAGAAAACAAAAAAAGAAATGGACCTCATGTAAGTTCTTCTGGTGGAGAACTAAACGCACGGGAGATCATCACAAAAGATCAGATCAGATATTCTCCATTCGAGGCTCAAGCCCCCCGAGATCCCAAACTCAAAAATAGTAAAAGGAAACACGTATTTAGAAACAGAACATCAAGAGCATGGATTAAAGGGGTTCTTTCTCCCTTCCGTGCAATTCCCTTGCACAAACACGTACACACCATCAAAAACATGCATCTTCCCACAAAGACCCTGCGAATGCCCTCACTCCAATATGACCCACCCCCCTTTCGTCATCCCGCCCTCTGACCTCATCGTGCAGGCCACCACGACACCGACGTTACGTTATCGAGCAGTCCCAAAAACAGGGCGGTCTATAAAAAACAACACTGGCATGGGTGCGTGACGTCGCCTGTGAGGGAAAAAACTGATAAACGGTTTGCTTTTGCGGTATTTGACATGGGTTCTTTTGGCGAAACGGTCACCAAGCGGGAATAGACTGAGGTGTGTGAGGATGATGTACATGAAGATCAGAGAACCCTTACAATGAGCGAAACGGTGAGGTTGTGGCGTATATGTAACTCGACTTATTTTGAGCATTATAGGGCTGTTGTGTGCACCCGGCGGTCAACGGGCGAGCTTCTATTCTGCTTCTAAGAATATTCGATTTCTGATTACCGAGATTGTCTTCTCGATTACATACCCAGGTGCTTTCGTGCATGCTCACACCAAGGCTATTCCAACGCCTTGCTCCCAATCCCTACAGACCATAATTACAAAGTTAGACATGCAAACGTATTATATCCGAACATCATGTTTCCGTAAACCAACCACCGCGAAGCTATCAACCCTCCATTCTCACATCCGTCTCCCTCCCTAGATTCTTCAGCAGGAAACTGCGCTTGAAGTACTCGTTGGGGTGAACAATGGTCTCGAGCTGTTGTTGTGTCATGACACCCTCATCCTTGGCCTTCTTGATCTCCTGCTTGTGCAGATGCTCAAACACACTGCGATCGCAATTAGTATATAGGTCATTCAAGGCATGAGCATAGGCTTACCGATTGCACGCCATGTGGAACTTTTGCTTGTCTTTATCCTCTTTAACGCCCTGAAGAACAGAGCGATCATTAACACCCATAGCTTGGACAAGTGCTGAGAGGTTCTCCATGTTGAAGTGTCGATATGGGCATCCGTGGGCCTCACCAGGACCAGGAGGATGCTCGGTAAGGATCTTCTGACAACTGAATGGACTATAACCACCTCCTCTTCGGTTGGAATCACCGCCGACATCACCATAAACGTGACGAATATTATATCGGTACTCCTTGTTGAACTTGTCATCTGTGATCTTGTGGAAGCTCTTTCTCCAGAATACAAGACACTCCTCCAAGTTGAGCCCAATGCCCTTGAGAAAGAGCGAGTACTGCAGTCGACCATAGTGCTTGAGATGAGCGTCTCGGCGTAGTGAGCGGTGCAAGTGGGACATGCAGGCTGGGAAGTGTTGGGATAAGTTGTCGATGTTGGCAGCGCTGATCTCGGCACCGGGCACAGCGGCTGTGCTGGACATGTAAGATGCGTCGGGGGTGATGAAGTTCTTGGAAAGATGGTTGAGGATGGGTGTGAGTCGGTCATCCTCGTCAAGTCGAGGAAGAGCACGGGCAGTCAACTAGACACTGTCAGTTCAGACCTTGGCAAAGAGTTTTCAATTGCTGTACCTCAAGTTGTCGCTCCAGTCGCGAGCTGAACTCCGAAACGACCATGCCAGCCTGTTCTCGACCTGGCACAAACGCCTTTCCAGCCTTCAAGAACACTCTTCGGCTCTCAATAAGCTCGGGAACTCGTTCCCAGTCCACCTTGAACCATGTATCATCGTCATTGTCGCCCTTTCGGTTGCTAGCAAAGGCGGCCAGCTCCGCAGCATACTCCCTCCTATCCTCATCTGTTACGTCTCCGCACCAGTCTAGGCCAAGAGTCTTGACAAAGGCAGATCGCTCGGCGAGATCGTCATCATTGAGTCGCAGGCGGAAAAGCATCGTCTCAACACGGGTGAATCGACGGCGCAGATCTTCAGTAGACGAGAATGCAAGTCGGAGGATGAAATGGCTGTAGTGGTCTTTTTGGCGTTGCTCGAAGATCTTCTTGGAGCCTGAGCTGTTGGCCTCGAGGTGAAGATGCTTCTTGAGGATGGGCTTCATGTGTGTTGCAGTCTCGGCAGGAGTCTTGTTGCGGAACGAGCATGCTTCGAGTTCAGCGAGAACTACCGAGTATTAGATACGCCCATTATTGCAATTTTCAGCAGCCTACCTCGAAGCCGGTCGATGGCCCATTGTTCAAATTGCTCGAGGGTGATATCCGCTGTGGGAGGATCTGTGTAAAAGTTGAGACGATGAGGATAGTCGAGATCTTTGTATGTAGGCGTAGCGAATTGCTTCTTGCGATGGTCGACGACATTTCGCCTCTTGGGGTCGATTCGGTTAAAGTCTTGCCGCAACATGATTTCGTTGCTTGTTGAGTATCTGTATCGATGGAGTGGAAATTGGACAAGGAGTGGAATTGGTTGGCAAAAGGCATAGAGAGGGAGACGCGACTTTACGCGTCTGGCGTCGCGGGGTGGAGCGGGCAATTAAGGGCCTGTAGCCCAATCAGAAGCGCGCGAGGTGTTCCCCAGGTGATTTTGGCGGCGTGCAAGCCCACGATTTACTTAGTTCCATCAGACAATGCAGTTAATTAATAAAGAAGGCTTTGTTCTTAAGTATAAGAGAGTTCAACCATTTACTCCGTAATTAATGTTGGAATGAATGGGTCACTTAAACTTATGTTCAAGGCGACAACGGAAGCGATTTTGCATCCGAACATCCTGCCACCATGCATTTCAAGAGGCAGTTGGAGTATTCAGTTGTTCCAATTCCCCGTCATTCACAAGTGAAGCACTCATGCCTATCAGCTCCCTCCCTACCTTACATCGCATCAATATATCCTGCAAATAGCCTGAGCCATGCCAGTTCAGCTCAGACGTAGACCTGGGGCGTCAGCTCCCAAGACCTGTCGCTCTACAACTCCATTCAAAGTCCCTTCAACAGTATGTGCGAGCCTCGACCAACCATTGTGTATGAGTCACTCATTCTTTCAGATTGATACTGAGAGCAGTTCAGACTCAGCTCTACTAATTGAACTGCCGCCTGAGGTTCTTACCATGATCTTTGATCAAGCGCCGCAGGTGGACAAGATCATGTTAGCGATGACCTGCAAAAGTTTACTCGCAACTTCACGGCTGTGTAGCCTTTCAGTACCTCTCCGTGAATCGCACATGGCCACTTGGAATAGGCCAGACTCTTCACGCACTGTAGCTTCATGCTCATGTTTGAACATGGGTGATTTACTCCGGAGGTTTCGGCCAAGGGACGCTCGTGGTCGACCGAGTCGGGCGTGGAGTTGGTGTCTGGACTGCTGTAGATATTTCCCGACAAGACGGGGATGGTGGCAACGCCGAATGAGAAAAGCGCCTGCTGTGGTGTCTCGAGATGGGCTACCAAACTGTGAGCCTAGTATCAAATGGTTCAGTCGCGGACTCAAACAGCAGTGCCCTATTTGTTACCTGAAAGACGTCCAATAGCTTCAACAAACAAATTAAAATATGGAGATGATATCGTCAAGAACATAATTTTGATGGGTGTTTCTTATGATCTTCTAACTTTCATTTTTGAGGGAATAAACGAACTTAAAGACCTCCGGGATAGATTTTACGTTCAAAAGTTTTCACGCTTCTGCCTAACACCAACACTACAACTGAAGCAGCCCAATTCTCAATTACAATATACAACGCCACGAATATCAAGATAATAGGCCTCAAAACAATACACTGATTAAAGCTGCTGCGCACTGAAATTGTGTTAAACAGACCCATGGACCTTGAGTGATTAGGGGACATATTTGGGATGAACGCCAGGAAACTCACGATGCCTTCATTTTCCTCTCGCCTCAGTGGATCTCCTGAGCTTAACTTTCATAGAGCATAAAAACTTCTGTGAGTCGTTTTGAGCTCGTTTCAACTTTTTAGAATACTAATTTCCTATATATACCATTCCCTTTTCCCCATCACTAACCTCAGAACTCACCACTCTTTCCATCCAACTTTTGTACGACCACTTGTACATTATTCACTAACATCACCCATTATAGAGCATCCCCCTTTCTGCACTTAATACTTGCTACTGTACCAAGATCGGTATCACTTAGTCCTTCCGTTTGCACATCATGGACATTCAGCAGTACCTCGTTCACGAGCTTCCACAGGGGGAGTCTCCAGATGGCTCGAACCGCATGAGCTTGTTTCCACAGATGCCCCTGCAGGACTTGGATTTCAAATTGCAGAATGTTCGACAATTCTTCCATTTGGCCTCCATTGCACCGGCACGAGACAGAGATAACTTGAAGGAACTCGAAGCCAACTTCAGGGAAAGCGTGAAGACAGGCAACCTCCAGGATCTTCAGGAGTTGATCAACCCTTACCTACAGCCACCAGATATCAGGATCCTCCACAACATCGATTTCAACCAGAACGAACTTCCTGGTGCGCCTGAGGAGATCAGGGACTACTACCAGCAACTGATTCAGCGCACCCAGCCGGGGCCTCATGACCTTCGAGTCTCCCCAAACGCTCAAGAGTCAACAGACAGGATTTTCGAGTACACAGGGACATACAAGTCCCGATATGGCTCAGCCCGGCACTTTATGAGGCGGCTGAGGCTGGTATGTCAGAGGCTGAAGAAATTCTGTGACTGTAGAGGCAGTTTGAAGCACCGTGAAATGGATCGCCTCCAAGAAGTTAAGGAACGTTGCCAGCACCCAGGTGTCGTTCTAGGGAATGGCCTCCAGTACCTGCAGTCTATCGGGACGAACAACCAACGCGTTGATCTCATCTCAGCCTTACCGGCTCTCATGTTGGCGTATAGCTTGATCCATCAGGTGCCAGGCCCAGTCAAAGAGCTGGAAGAGACGTAAGTAGTCCTTAATTTTCGCCCTTGTACATTACTGACCGTATCTAGGTTCAACGAAGATCTTGGCCGATGGAAGACCATCAGCATCCAGAACCAACCTGACCTCCGCTTGTTCGAGGCGGCCGCAGGTGCTGCATTTGCAGTCAAATCTCTCCCCCAGGCTGCAGACATGTACCAGCTCAACCTCAACAGCACTGCGCAACTGCAATCTGTGGCTTTCGATTTCATCCTTCAAGCGTCCTCCGGTAAGTCTTCTGTTATGCCTCTGTTAATACTTAGATATACTAACAATGATACAGCCATTCAAGAAATGCACGCTGAAGGCCTGGATGTGGATGCACCCCAAAGCACAATGGAAAATTCAGTTGGGGTTAGCGAAGATCACAAAGCTCCAGACCAGCACGATTCTGGCATTAGCATGGGCACTCCCGTTGAAGACGCCATGTACTCTCAGATGCTAGATGAGGCCGATGCCCACCTCGGGCCCCAATCTCAGTGCTCCTATGGCTTTGTCGACCTGTAACTTACCGGGCAGGTCTGTTGGGCTCTACCTCGACGAAGTCGTTTTGGGTCTAACACCAAGTCTACGACTGCATGCATTTATGGATTTTACGAGAAGAGTTGTGCATACGTGATCCCAATTTGGAGGCGAACGCGAGTGTATTTTTTGTATTTTATTTTGTACTTGCACGGATTGGTAATGAGTTATGGGTTGTATGGAAGTATAGATGTCTTCCAGTATACTCCCCAAGCTCATCGACCAGCAGCAAACCAAAGAGGAACTGTAATAAGAATGCATTATTTTGCTGCATAACTCTAAGTGGAATTTTATAATTTTATAACAGATCTCTGCAGTGACGTATATCGCCATCACGAGGCCCAGATCATTCATTGTGAACTATCCCATCCATGTCAACCAAGATTGAGCTTTGTTAGAACTGTCTTCTATAGTTATATGCTTGTTGACGTAGCTATCTTAGCTTGATGCTTCAGGCCTCCACTGACAAAGAACCCTTTGTCTATCGATCAGTCTCCGTAATCAGTTAGACGGAGGCAGTGATTGCCAGATCTAGACCACTCGACCGACGGCTGAGGTGGGTGTCGGTCCTTGATGAATGCGACGGGAGGGAGCAACGGCTGCTAGAGCGCCTCTCGCTCCCGAACAAGTGGAGATAGCCGGGCGCTTATGGGGCACCGCTTACAGGGGCGGGCGGTAGAATAGGTGGCTTTCATTTCTGTAGGGCTGAAGAAGAGATGAAACCAACAAATGCAACATGAATGTCAAAAGACTTGCATGATGATCAACGATGGTGATAATAACAGCGTGTTGACCGTATGTGAAATAGGGAACTCAACAGATAAAAAAATGAGCCGATGGATAAGCATAAGACACCAGGGCCAAGATTATTGCAAGGCATACTCACATCATCCATCCATCGAGGTAGTATCCCATGACTTGTGACTCTGGGTTCCCTACGACATGGATGACTCGAGGAAACGGCCCCCACCCTAAAACGCATTTGACATGGATAACACATTAGTCTAGCACATATATATGTAAGGTGAGATACCGCTAAATAAGTTTTAGGAGGGGACAGACACCGCGTTGAAGCCCGTCTTACCTTATGCCGCAGGTAGGGTACTGTCACACTCTCACTGGCCCTATGGGGCTGGGCTGAATGGAACGGACTGGGGTGATCCCTCAAGGCTGCCTCATCCACTCTGTGCCGTGCCGCGCTGCGCTTCGCTGATGAGAGGAGGGGATTAACAGACAGGGTTTGGGCTTAAACATGCCAAACCTTGAATATTAGCTGATTATGTTGCTTGAATCCATTTCTACTCGCTCTCCTTCGTCTTCACCTTCAACTTCATCTTTAATGTGACGTCTTTCCTCATCCCTCTCCCATAAATCTTCCTATGGGACCTCGCTCCGTTAACACTTACTCATTCACAACTGCCGCGTCAGCACTACATCCGTTCAGGTTCCTCAGTCAGCCTTACCACCACAGAACGTAACCCGCCAGAAATGCTATGATGGCTACCTCGAGCGTCTTCTCCGCTCGACGTCGCACGTCACCCGGTGACTCTGACGACACCGACATGAGCTTCCCTCGCTGCGCGCCTGGAAGACGTATTCCCAGCTCGGAGTGGGAGAAGATACGCCCAGTAATCACGAAGCTCTACCAGGAAGAGAAGCGACCGCTCAAAGAGGTCATGGAAGTCCTCGAGCGTGAACACGGCTTCACTGCAACGTGTGTAAACCTATTCGTCTCTTAAAGTCTCGGGTGTTGACTCGTTTTGTAGTGTCAAGATGTACAAGTCGAGGATTTGGAAGTGGGGTCTTGACAAGAAGCTCAAGAGTGATGAGGTCCTCGCCATTCTCATCCTGAGGACTGAACGTGAGGCGCAGGGCAAGATATCAGAGTTTACTATTCGCGGTCAACCAGTCGATCTGGATAACATAAACAGATACATCCGACGGAATCCGGGCCTCGTTGCGCGCTTCAGAGCGGGTGTTGTGCCCAGCATCCAGACGACTCTCGAGGTCCAATGTCGAACACCATCACCAACACCCAGTCATCACTCGTTACCACCACCGAAGGAGATTTCCAACGTCGAGCAAGTCCTCAATCTATTTAGGGACTACTTCGATACATCTTTCACCAGTGGAATATGGAACCATGAATATAACGGTGACTGTGTCAGCCCAAGGCCTGGCGACCGCAGTGTCGAGCTGTTTGAACGTGTGGTCGCCAGCTTTGGTCTTGTCAACAGGTCAATGATGAGAAAAGATGAAATTTCAATAAGCACTCTCCTCACTCCAGCATTTGAGTCGCTCAAGGAGATAATCGCCTCCGAGAGCCCGGTTTTCGCTGTACGCACAGCTTTCCTCCTGTGGTATCTCCATCGATTTCACAAGGAAGACCTTCTTCATATTGTCATGAACTACCTCGCTGGCTTAGTACCTATCGTACTGGGTCATGATCACCCCATGACACGAATCTGGAAAATCATTGGGTCTCAGGACTTCTCCGATCATTACGAACTCTCCACACGACTCTACTCTTCTCTCGTACCGCTCTTTGAGGAGCGAATTGGATACGCCAACGCCCTAACCACAATTCTATACTGCGACCACATCGACTGTCTTGTGCACCATGGCCAAACAGCAGAATCACTCAGTGTCGCTACACAATACAGAACCCGGGCAGAAGCCACACAATTACGGCATCCTTGGCTCCGCGAACTTGCAATCTTGCAAACAGGCATAATGTGCAACGCAAAAACGGCTGAGGGGAAGATTGAGGAGGCAATGCAGTGTCTTCAATCACTAAAAGATTGGGACCTTGACGAAGAGCAACAAGCCGGTATGAACATTCAACTAGGCAACTACAGCTATCAAATGGGTGACTTCTCCTTGGCAATTGACTGCTTCCGCGAAGCATCTCGCCTCATAACCGCCAGCCAAGGCGACGAGAGGATCCACCTCACATGTCTCGCAAACCTCGAGTCCGCACTGCGCAAAAGCGGAGAGGCTGACGAGGCAGCCCAGGTGCATGAGCTACGGCTCAGACGATTATCAGACTTTGCCAGGGAGACTGGCACCTTTGCAAATCTGCCTGAATCCTGCGCTGCGGTCGTGAGTCCGGGGGATAGTTACAGCTGGGACGCTCAGCAAGTGTCTGATTGGCACTGGAGTGAGGATGGGCACGGTAGTGCGATGCCTACCTTGGGATTGACATGATGCCTGCAGCATCTGCTTACTGCATTGTGTTTCATGATACAGGGGTTCTGCATGATGTGAAATATGACTTTGTGTATATATATTGAGCGAGGATTTCGGGATTTTAACGCTTTTACGACTAAACATTTTATTACGACGAAGACACTATTAGGAATGAACTCAAGAGATACAGAAGAAAAAACAGATGATTGAAAGAAGGATCAGTCTAAAAGACTAGCTGGTGGGCATCTTGGACGAAAGCGGTATCATTTTTCGAGGCCACAACTGGCGACCTCCCGGGGCTGTGTACATCGGTCTAGTTGAAGCGGGACCTTATCAAGGATCTGCGAAGACTTTATCCATCTTATAAAAGCTTATATTATTGCTATTGACTCTCTCTTTCATGATGTTGAATGGGTAAGAACAAAGCAGCATCGTGATGTTTTGCGCGGGTCATACAGTCTTGTGTTTGCAACGAGGTAACAGCCTTAACTGTGTGGCCATTGACGGCAGTATGTCTTGGATAAAATACCCCTGCATTAGTGGCCGTTGAATATGGCTCTTGAGTGTGCTGTCGAGTTCATTGTGGCATATACTTGTGAGTGTTGGGTTGCATACTTGCGGTCTTCTCGGGGATGCTTGACGAACAATGCCCGCAGGCTATAACGCAATGAAGTCAGAAGTGAGAAATCATGACAGTTCATCTGTATACCATATGGGTCTAACTAACAACATTATTTTTTCTAGGTCATTGGCTCAGCAGTACCTTGACGGTAACGAATTGAGATGAAGTATATGTACCAGGAACCATCACCTTCGCTGTCTCCTAGAACTACCTCAAGGAAGACACGAGCTGTTCTCTGTTAAGAAATAGGAGCTCTCGCAGTGCTAATAAATAAGGACAGTCCAGGAAAATTATAAGAAAAGGCCTTGGAAGGAACGATTGCTCTCGCTATATGTTTTGTTTACAAGCCTACCATCAATAGCTAAGGTTTTCAAACAATACCGGGCAGACTACGAGGATGATAGAGACCGGTGAGAACTTAGTTTCTAAGCAACAACATCCGGTATGGTGTAGTGGCTAACATTTCGCGCTCTCATGATCTGAGGGATTTGTACCGCGGAGCCCAGGGTTCGATTCCCTGTACCGGAG